>RJWT010018398.1:0-18886 GCA_004365215.1 Cuniculus paca
TTTAATTAGAAGGACCTGTGTCAAAGGGCCCTGCAGCTGACTTAGCAGCTTTTAAAAATAAAGCAGAAGTTGTGGTTTAATAGTTATTTATTAGCATCTTTTCTCAGACTTTGGTTCTGGGCTCACTCTTCACTGCCCTAACCCACCACTGATATTAATCACTATATTCTACATTATAAGAAAAAAAATTTATAAAGACAATAAAATTATTCCAGCACTTTAAAAACTTTAAAAATGCATAACTGGCAAGGCAGAAATTCTAATACCACTATCTGTAACATATTAAAAACCAGAACAAAACAAAGTAAAAGCATTTTCTGTCTTCCTTGCTCATTTGTTTGAGAAAAGGAGGGAATTGGATGTTAAAATTAAGCACAATTTATTGTAAAGGGAAATCAAGAATTGAAATTAAGAACTATACTCTTTAGAAATACATTTGCATGTTGAATCAATATTTTCACAACATCGTACCATGATCTACACATTTATTCAAAATAATTTTTATTATAGTGCAATGACTAACAAAACGTCAGAACTTGGAAGATGAAAGCAAGGGAGAAAAAAGTTCCTAAGTGGAAAATAAGCTACTGAATCACAGCAATGGTGTTGATGTCATGAGAAGCCAACAGGATGACAGCTGGACTGAACAACTGACATGATGTTGTGATCAGGGCTCTACACGACTGACCAGATACCTGTAAGAAAGCCACATTCCCTCTCTAGATACTCTCATCCATCAAGTGAAAGGCCTCAGTTTGTCAAAACCTCAGATATCTCCAGTTGGAAAATGTTGGAAGTTTATTCATCAAATATCATTGAATATATTGTAAGGAAAATGAGCTTATTGGTATGCACTTGCCTTAGTTACTTTGTGTTGCTGAGACACAACGCACAACTCATACAGCTCTAAGGAGCAAAGGTTTATTTTCGCTCACAGTTTGTAGCAGTCCATAGTTGACTGATTCCAAGACAGGGCAGCGTGGTAGAGGAAAAAGAGCTTACAACGCAGTGGCAGGAAGCAGAGAGCGATCAAGGGAGGAGGGAGGCAGATAAACTCCATGCCTCCAACCTCCTCCTCCTTCACGTCTTGTCTCAGTTACTTTCTCTTTGCTGGGACAATATTTCAGAAACCTACAAGTTATAGGATGTCAAGTTTATTTCAACTCACAGTTTGTAAAGATTTCAGTCCATGGTTAGCTGTCTCCAAGGCAAAGTGGCATGCAGACTGGCATCAAAGGAGAAATATTCCATGATATGCCAGACAGAAGGCAGCAGCAGCAAGCTGCAGCAGTGAGCCTGCCTTCCTTCTTTTCCCCTTATATTCTATCCAGGGTACATGCCTATTGGTTGGTGTCACCCAGACCCAAGATGGGTCTTCCCATTATCCACAACCAGAAATACGTTAAACCAATCAGTAGACCAGTTTACCATATGCACTTACTCCCAACATCGCCCACTAGGAAATAATGCAGATGGTGATACCATCTCTAATAAATTAAGTACATAGTACCTGGGGGGAAGAAACCAAAATGTGATTGAATGGGTACAAAATTATGAATGGATTATTCTGTGCTTTTATACACTTATATATCTCAAAATTATCTTAAGTGTCACTATATTTTGCTTGGTTTTTAGTCCTTCTAGTTTTCTGTAACATTCCTGCTAGGACGATAAAATGGTAGTCACATCATTGCATGCCATAAATTCATAGGTCACAGGATGGTAGATGTGAATATTGAAATTTAGTAGACAAACATCAAGATGGTCTACAAACCTCAGAGATATTCATTGCCACACTTTGAGGGAAGAACACATTTTTTCTTGAAAGATACAACAGGAGCTAGAGTGTTGTCCCTAATGCCACCCTTTCTAGGTGGTGTCACACAGTGATGCCTGAGCACCCAGATCAGTAGCAGCATGTGCTCTCTATGAATAACACAGTAGGAAGAGAATGTGTGGCCTATTATTTAAAATAAATTTAGGCCTGTGATTCTGAAAATGCCATAAAATTGAACACAGAATAAGAGCAAACAAGCATTTCACTATTTTTTGCCAAGTTCGAGTTTACTTTGAAAAAGCTGGCAGAGGTTTCTTTCCCCTGCTTTAACATTATTTTCTTACTCATTTTCTCATCTCATTGTCCCTAGAAAAAGATATTCAGTTAAATGAACTCCCCGAGGTCAGAAATGTGTAAGCAAGTATAACACAGGAAACTGAGCACGATGTCCCAGTGCTAATTATAAGCTTTGGTTGTGTTTCATTTCCTCAGTACATCACAAAAACAAGTGTGTTTACCTCTACGAATTACAAAACTCATTCAAAGTGAGCATTAAGTCTCTCAATTCCCAGATTTAATTCTCTCTATACCATTCAACAAGAGGAGATACATTTATGAGTTCTGGGGAAAAAGGGTAGGAGCAGCAGTAGCTTTTGTGTTTGTTTGTTTGCTTGTTTTTTTTGTTTTGTTTTTTTCATCTCATTTTAATGTTCCTATGTAAGCAATACTGCTAGGCGTCTCCATCCATTTTAAAGTAATTTAAATACACCTCAAACTGCAACTGGAGTTGGGGTTCCCTTTCAAGTTTTCTCCAGCTATTAAGGATAATCATAGTCGAGATTCTTTTCTGAGTAGCCATGCCTGGTTTCCAGAAGATACAAGCAACACATAGAACTGGGGATTCTGAAAATATTAAACTTGGCCCTAATACCAGCCTAGGAGGCTTACCCATTAAAATTGTTAAGCAAAATAATTTTTGAGATCCTGATAGTAATAAATATTAATTATAATATTTTCATGACATTTTGAAAGGAATCAGTATGCTTCCCTATATTTATTGCAAATCTAAGTATCCTGGATGAATTCAGACAAACCATGAAGTAAAATTCTTCATAACTGGTTTTTCCAATCTTCAATTAACTGAAAGCAGACAGGAGAATTTGAATGTTTCTCCTGGGGATTCCTAGAAGGGAGAAGTCCATGTTCTCAGGGCTGTGGAGTTTGGAACCATGATGATCCTTACTAAGCAGCAGGGGTTTTCTTAATTGCAACTCTGCACAGGAAAATCTTGGTTATTGGCATGACAAGTCATGCAACTCTTGTCGTGTCCTGTGAACATCCCTCCTATGAACACTCTACATACTCCTGGGATGACACACTAACCTTGTCATGCTGTTCATTTGCATGAAGCACCACATGCCGCTAATCATTCCAATCAATATTTAATATATATTTTGCATTTAATGTATAGTGTTAAAAATAATAATAGTATAACTAACTCAAGCAATGTTTTGTTTTTCAGTAAATATATTCGTGTGCAAAGGAGATTGATTTAAAATACTATATAAATGGTACTCCAGATAAAATAAGGACTTGGCAAAAATTGCAACTGTGCGACATACACTACTGAAATTAAAGTTAGCGGTCAGAAATAAAACCCAGAGGCCTTTACAGAGAGCAGTGTTTTCTGTCTGTTTTCCTAACTTTCTGACATCTTTTCAGGACCACTTTCCTGCCCTCTGTAATCTACAAATTTGTCATTTTTCTAGAAGATCCTTTGAACTGATTACCATTGTATTTCTATTTGGTTAATTTTTGTAAGCTGCATCCTATAGCTACAAAAGGGACTGCTACCCCCTTGTTTGGAAATCTCTGTCTTGCCGTGGCGTGTTTGCCCTCCCTTTTGAAAGTACCCTTGTAGTAAATGCACCGAGCATGCCAATCCCAGTGTTTTAACATTCAGTGTAAACACCCATGCTAGGATGGCTTTCCTGCCCATCCTCAAACTCTCCCCATCCCACAGCACTAGCCGAGTCTCCTGAGCCCTGACCATTCCTCTGCGATCACTGCTGTTCCATAAGGAGGCGGATTGTTTTGACATTCATCTCCTCTACTGCACTATGTCCCCGGAACGCTGCACTCTTAATTATACATAATTCCAGCTAGTTATGCTCACTGAATAGAATGCATCCACTGCTAATTATTAACTCATAAAATAGTTCTACTCTCGAAACCACCTTATTAGGTTTTAATAGTCTAATGTTACCTTGGAAGGAAGAGTAAAGACTGTTTTGACAATCTACTCTCAGTCCATAATTGTTATAGTGGTTCATTGTACGATAATTTAGTGAGGTATTTTTTTCCTTTTCTTATTAGTACATTTTCTTAGTGTACAATGAACACATTCACTATGAGTAGCTCATACATATATATGACACATCTTAGTGCTTTTTATTTCCTGTCCTCTCCCCTAACTTTTTGTTCCCAATTTGCAAAAGAGCTATCTCCCCTATTTCTTTTCTTTTCTTTTTTTTTTTTTTTTTTTTTTTTTTGAGACAAGGTCTTGCTATGCAGTTGCAGTTCTGGTTGCCTTAAACTCACTTTGTAGCCCAGACTGGCCTTGAATTCATGGTAATTCTCCTGCCTCAGTATCCTGAGTGCTGGGATCACAGGCATGCACCACCATACCAATCCCTCCCATTTTTTATTGTCTACCTTTTATTTTGTTTTTCAATTTATTTACATTTTGGGTTTCTCATACAAGGAAAACTATATATTAAGCTTCTGTGTCTGATCTATTTTATTTAAAATTATGGATTCAAGGTGCACCCATTGTCCTACAAATGACTCAAATTTGCCTTCTTTATAGCACAGGAGTACTTCATTGTACATAAATACTAAATTTTCTTTATCCATTCATTTGATTATGGACATCAGAACCACTTGTATGATTTAGATGTTATGAATTGTGCTGCTATAAATGTGAGTATGCATGTATTGTTATAATATGACATATATATATATATATTTTAACTCTTTCGGGAAGATGCCTAGAATTTGAATAGCTTAATTGAATGGAATTTCTAACTTGGGTTTTTTGAGGACTGATTTCTACTGTGGTTGTACCAGTTTACATTCTCAGCAATATTGTAGAAGGCAAATGTGGGTAGGGGTGTGAGCTACAGTTTATATTCGGGCTGAGCAGACTTTTCGAGTTCTCAAAGCAGATGTGTGGTGCTGTTAGACTCCTGTCATTCAATGTGGCAACAATGGGTAGGCAAAAATGGAACAGTAAATAAAAGAATGGAAATAGCCGCAAGGCACTTTCTATCACAATGTCAAAGCAGGTGGTAGTGAAGGACAGAATCGAAGTGTCTACCATGGGGATGTGACAATCTACAGAAATTGGTCAACGATTTTTCAGTTTGTAGAAATGACTGAAGCCTGCTCACTTTGGGGAATTCCACAGCAATAAAATATCTAGGAGATAGTAAAGGTTTTCAGTGAGGAAGTTTATCCGTTTGGATGAATAGGATTAAATGCACTCGGGATTCCTGCATAGAAATGGACCACTGGAGGGCAATGAAGCACAATAATAATAAAACCCACTATAGAAAGGATCAATAGCAGCCATTTATTCCAACTAAAAGCTGTTGAACTCCCAACCGCATTTCTTCCCATGCTTCAAAGTACGGATGCTTCCAGAGAGCAAAGCAAGCAAGAATTCATGAGGAATAAATAAAATCTAACACAGAATAGCAAGTTCCTCAGGCTTTCAGAGCAGAAATCACAGACATAAGTTATGGAGTTGTACCAAATTCCACTACTGAGTAAGGGAGCCATTCCTCAGTAATTTGCTGTTGAATGAGAAAAATTGAATAAATATTCCTAATTTTTCTCTATAAATATTTTTATTATGCAATCATATTGTAACAGCATTAAAGGCAATTGAAAAGCTCACCTATTTTTCAAGTAATAATGGTTTTCATTTTCCCATGTGCTTTCAAAGTCTTTTTCACTGTCACATAAATTTGTATTTTCATAGCTTCAATTATATAGAGTCCATATAAATTTGAATTTTTAAATGTTTTTCAGGACACCTTAGAGGTTCTACAGTTACACTATTTTGGGACCTGTATAATACTCCACTGATTACACTTTAAGCATTGTAAAATAACCTTCCCTATAATAGGAAATTTGGTTGGCTTTCACTTTGAGTTTGTCTTAATAAATGTTGTAATGCAGAATAATCTTGGCATCAATATCTGTGGTAACTAGAATCACTGTAATCTTTATCATTGCCAACTGCCACATAAAATAGCTTGGAAGTTACTATAGGTTGGTGTTTGCCTTTTCATCACTGTATTTGCTGAATATAGTGCCTATTTTGAACCCAATTATCTTTTGATAAACTGTGTTTTTCACTTTGCAGTATTTTTAGGATATACTTCTTAGAATAAACAGAATGAAAACCAGTCATGCAGGAAATGGGTGTTTTCATATTCATAGTATCAAAATGTCTTGATTTTACTTACCCTCATATTGCAAACTATTGAATACATTAACCTTCCACTCTGTGACAATAATGTGTGGTGTACCTGGAATCCTAGGCAAAATCAAGCATGATTGATTGATCGATTGCTCACACATCCAGCAAACGTCTCCCTTCATGCCAGCTCCTAACTGTCTCCTAGAGAGTCTGTTGCTCATAGGATGTAAAACTCAGAGTCCCACATAGATTTTGGCTCCTGCACTGCCCTCATCAACACCTGCACAAGGGACCCAAGTCAGTCTTGCTGGCTTCTCCCTCCATGGAACTTGAATTGGGAAGTGAATATAGACTCTGGTTCATATGAGTAAACATGGTCACCTAAATTGGCTTCTCTGCACAAAATCAACGCTATTCTCACACATCTTGGTCCTGCAACTGCAGTCACTATTTTCTAGTGCATTGCCAAGTTTTTTTTTCTTTTTTCTCACTGTCTTTTTTGATACCACAAAGACCTTGATAGTCCATCAATAAAGTGCCTGTGCTTTTAGGTTGGTGCAAATCAAGTTGGTTATTTATAAGCAGAAAAGCATGTGTGTGAAGCTAACAACAAAAGCTGAGAAAAGGGAGACAGTTGGGAAGGAAATTTACACTGGGAAGCAACAAAAAGAATTACTAACCTAGCTGAAAAGCTCAAATAATTAGATAGCAGTCTCACCAGAATGGAGAGATAGACTACACATTTAAAATAACTTTTAGTTATAATGCACATGCATGCCAACAGATCATATATATATATATATATAGAGAGAGAGAGAGAGATTATATATAGAGAGTATTTATTTGTTTGCTAGATATTTCTTCATTTGCATGTTTATTTTATTTTCTCATAAAAATGTGTATTTGAGGAAATGCTCCAGGATTTTTATTTGAAAGTCAAAGAGAAGTAACGTATACTCATAATATTAAGAGTCTTTGTTCTTCGTTCGTGTGGAATGCTGAAGAGAGCTCTTGCTACTTAAAAGGGAGAATAATAAGAAGAGCTGAGTGAATTATTTATGTGTAAAAAGAAGTAAAGAAATGACAGAGTCAATTTTCTTCCTCCAAAAGTTGGCTGGGACTTTTCCAGTGCTGCTCTAACAAACAGCAGACTCTAACTTGCCAGCTTATGCATTAACTCTACAGTTACCTCACCCACTTTGCTTAAGAGAAACATGTGTGCCAAGTACCTTTAACAATAAGGATTATGCATCACTACGCAAGTGCAAGCACTCAAGCAAGAAGCATTATGTTTTAACTTTAAAATATTTGACTGAAGAACTGTATTAAACATCATAACCCTCAAATAGACCTTACCTGAAAATGGCTTCACACTATTTGAAAAGAATCCTATTTAGTCTGACGAACTAATTCCAGCATAAGGTCTCATCCTGAGGAAGGAAATTGAACTTGGAAGTCAGAGAAATTTGAGTTCTACACTCAGCTCAACAGAGAAGACAGAATTCCAGATAATTCATACACCTTCTGTGCATCTCAATTTCCTACTCTGCCAAATGGGCTCAAAACACGCTTCAGGGTTATTGCTAGAGAAGGAAGAAATAAAGAGTTGGGCCCCTGCTAGACACTATCTCCATGAATACTATTTCTTGAACATCGATTATTTTCCTGAAAAACTTGTCATTTCTACCTTTTTCTGGAGGACCACAGACTTGAAGGAAGTTTACTACTCTTTATGATAATTTAAAATTTTGCTAAACACAATTTTACTAGCTCTCCATTATATTCCAACCTTTACTTAAGACTGTATAGTTGGCTATTTCTTCATAAAGTGTTTATTACTGTCCCTTGACTTTTCGGTAAAAAAATCTACAGCCTAAATCTCAATAGAAGTGAGCAGCCCTGAGAAGCATTTTAAACTGCTCTATTAAAAATAATGAGAAAATGGTAAAACCAGAGTAAGCAAGAATACTGTCCATCTAATATTAACCCTTTTTCCACACATTGCAACAGTGTGGAGAACATGCACACAAATGCTTTTGCTTTCATTTCCACAGATTGCTTACATATGTTTTCATATTTTTGCGGGACATAAGGGTTACAGTAGCCAGGCAAGGTAACACAAGCCTGTAATCCCAGCACTCAGGAGACTGAGGCGCAGGATCACCACAAAATCTGGGCCTGCCTGGGCTCCATAGTAAGAACATGTCTCAAAAGGAGTTGCAAAGCGTGGTTGCTGAAGTCCTTTATTAGGAGGGCATGTTTCCATTAGCGAAGGAATAAAGAAGGAAATGCAAGAGCTCTCCTAGATCACAAAAGTGGAGAGCTTCAAAAGATGTATCACATATTGGGGTGGGTGGAGATGCCTAATCTGGAATGTGAGCTCTGATTATGGGCTCTGTCTTCTACATAGCAACAATATTGTGTGTGTCTGTCGCATCTTGCATCCCCACAATATTGATTAAGATTTTATACAACATTTTATTTAAGTCTCTCAATATCCTATGAAAGAGGAAGCAGGTTTAAGAGGTGTCTCATCTTTTCTTCTCTACTTGTTGAATGATTCATAGTACGCGCGCTCCAGGAATAGACACGGCTCAGTGGTACCCCGTCTACTATCAGCTGAATATGCATAACACATAACGTTAGTATGCCACGTTAGCTGCAGGGCAGGAGGCCTCAGGTCCTAGTGGCCCACTTCCACGCAAAGCGACACAGAGCTGAGAATTCACCAGGAACAGCAGTCAGGATGGTAACAGGTGGGCAAGAATTTGCAGGCAAGTTGAGTAAAATATTGCGATACGTGAAAAGCGCAGAGAATAATATAGCACGTGTGTAAAGGTGAGCATAGCACTTTGTGGCTGAGTTCATGTTAGCTGGGGTAGAAAAAACAGGAGGCCCCTGGAAGAAGACCTAGAAATAACCTAACTTTTAACACTGCACTATCTGCGCTTCTCTATCATTGAACAAGAAAGTGTTTTAAAAGACAAACACTAGAAAAATGAAAAAAAAATTGTCTTCATTGTATTTGAGGAAAAATATCGCAAGAGGAAAATGGACCTGAATAGAATGGAATATGAATTTTAAGTAGACTGGGTACTTTAAATTTGCATTTTATGTAATTCTAAATTAAATAGATGGGTCTAGTGTAAATGATATATTGGACTGTCAGTTTTACTATGATATGCTTTAACCTAAACTCTGTTAATTTGGGTTTCTTCATTTACACTTGGAGATGATTAAGTTTAATTTATAGGCTATAAAATTAATGGAGGTTGCATAGATGTTTTTGAAAATATGCAGTAGGTTTGATTTTAGTTCATTTAATATTTTGGTCTCAATTTCCATCCCTTTTCCTACAAATGACACGATGTTTTTCTTCTTTATATTAGAGTACTACTAATATAAAGAGTACATATAACACATTTTGTTTATCAATTCATCAGTTGATGAACATATAAACCGCTTCCAAGATTAAATATTGCATGGTTTCTCTTATATGAGATACCCAAAATATAAATAAGTTAAAGAACAAAATAAAAGACAGCTAATAGAATAGAGAGACGTAGATATTTTCAAATGAAAAGGGGACCAAAAGGGGAGGGGAGGAGAAAGGGTGAGGAGCGAAAGGGATGGATACAGGAATCAAGATGTGTTACACACAGGGACAAACTCCTCACTGAGGACGGAATGCTTTACTGGAAGAGTGTACCAATAAATACGAAATGAAAAAAAACTATGCCTAATAAAAACTCTTAAGAAAAAAAGTGCTACAGGTGCCTAGATTATTTTTAAAAAATCTAATACTTTAAAACAAGGGGAAATCGAGATCATAAATGAAGTATGATTTTTTTTTCCTGTCAACTGTTAATTGTGGAAATGCCTGATGTGTGGGTGTGTAAAGCTCTGGGATGGAAGTTTTGCTACTTGATTCTTCACGGAATATTTACCTGTGATCAGATGAAATAGAGGACAGTAGTATGAAGTAGAAATGTTGGCTTAGATATGAACCTTCCACTTTTCAGATCCAGATGCATATAGATTCCCCAGTGGAGGAGATCAACTACGAATGCAATAGCATGAAGTCAGTGACCTGTCATCTCTACTAACATATAACTATTTTTAATTTAAATGCCCAGTTAAAATTTTGCATGTCAGTGAAAAATAAAAAAGATGAAATGGGATAAAAAACAAATGGGCAAGAGCTGCATCTCAGTGAGACTTGATCAACTCATGAACTTTGTAAGTCCAAAGCCCAATGTTGAATCCCAAATGCACCTCCACATACATAACAATTAAAAAAGAGATAAACATGAAAAAAGTAGCTCACTGAAAAGGAAGCAGTACTCCTATAATACTTGTGCTATTAGACAGAAGTCCAAATATATTAGTGCTCATGATAGATGTAAGTGAATCAAGCACCTAGCTTGAAGTCAACGTTTGTCTAATTTAATTGAACTATTAAGTCTGGAATATATATTTTGAGCTATATGCAAGGGAACATTCAAAGTGAATGAGACATTAAAAGAAAGTATTTAACAAAGAAATCTGGTACAGCTGCATCAATATCTATTAAAATACATTGATGGAAATAGTTCAAGAGAGTTCCTATGCGAAGATAAAATTAAATCACTAGGAAGATATGTGCAGTGTAAATGTTTGTGTGCTTAAAGTAATTGTTTTTAAATCTAGAGAGCAAAATTTGATAGCTATTCAGGAAGAAATATGCAGTATGGCATCATTTGCGATGACTTTCACTAATATTTCTCCAGTACTAATATGTAAAAAGTATAATAAAATGTGATAACATTTTAAAATAATAATTTGCTATTAAAAATTTAAATTTACTTCACATATGTAAAATGTCAATTAGATAAATAGACAAAATTTGATTGTAAATTCTCCCAAAGGACTCATGAGGTTTCACCAATCTACAAGGCCACATATGGAGACTCAAATTATTTTTAAGCATTTAAATTATGCAATTTAGCCCCATAACTGAGACAGAATAGAAATAATAGACCATTCATATTCTTCTAGATTTTAAAAATAGGCTTTTAGTACTGTCATCACAAGAAAGTTAAAATGGTGAGGCAATTCATACATTAACAGGTGTATTGAATTATACTACAATGTAGACACAGCTGGACATCATATTGTACTCCAATAATAATCAGAATTACTACTCATTAATTATTCATGAACAAATATATTTTTGATAAATAAAATACATGTCTAAAATACTCACATGTCCAAGGAGATTGCTAAATAGATTTTTGAAAGTGTCCATTGATAACAAAATGCAACCTATGAAATTTTCCAACTGTATTCCAATATCTGGAAAAGCAAAATTTGTAGCCTTCAATATTACACACAAAAAAGAAAAAACTATAATAATAGTATGATTAACATGCTTAGCATCTTATGCATCTTCTTAGGAAGTTTAAAAGTAAAGCAAGCCTTAAAATCTGATGGTCAAAAAGCTAATGGAAGAAATACTTGAAATAGAAGATAACCTAGAATGAAAGAAACTATGCAGCTAGCTTTGTTGAAAATGTTTATAAAAAAATTCTTAAGACTGACATAGGAAAATCAAGCACAAATCAACAGAAACAGAAATAAGAAGGGTATTATTTACAGTAAAATTTTGAAGTGAAAGAGAACACTGTTGAAAATATTTAAATCAATACATTTGAAACTACAGGCTGTAAGTTAGTATTTAGCAATAAGCATCAATGAAATAAAAAATCATTTATGCAGAAGAACCAAAATTGAAATTCTTTAAAGAATTCTGTAAAATTCTTTTAAAAGAATTGATGAATCCATGTAGAATTCAAGGAATATGTACTTTCCTATAGTTGTAGAGCCTAAAAGAATTTTAAATTGTGCATATACTTCATGTGAAAGACAAGCCTGAGAAAATTTGGAAGAAAATACAGTAGATTTTAATTATGATATAAGGTAAAGAAAAGTTTGTCTAAAAGAGGTGATAAGTACCAACCCTAAAGTAAATTTAAAGTTTAATTTTATTACATTAGTATTCAGAATTACTATTCATGAGTAGACATTGAGAGAAACTGGAAAGAGATGCAAGCCTGCAAAATATAACTGTAAGTCAAGAAATGGATAAAGCAATGGGTATCGTGAGTATGGAGAATGACTTGTATCATAAATAAGAATACACTACATTAGAACAGGGGCTACCACACAAACAGGCATAGTTATATTGCACCACTATTGAAACAATACTATAAGATCATGGTAGAAAAAATTAAATGCAAAGGCCAATATTGACATAGCCTTTGCTCCAGATATTTTGCTTCTATTCAATTTAGTCTGTTTTCCACACCCACAGAGTCTGCATTCATGGATCCAATCACCACATATTTAAAATGTTCAGCAAATAATCATCAGTGCTGAAATGTACAGGCTTTTCTCTTGTCATTATTCCCTAACTAATGCAGTATAACAAGTATTTCTAGCATTTACATTTTCTTAGGTATTTGAGGTGGTGTCAAGATGGGTTACAGGATTGTGTAGGTAATATGACACACCATGATATTCTAACACGTGCGACTGGAACATTTGAAAATCTTAGTATCCATGAAAGGCTGCAACCAGTCCCCATGAGTATCAATAATGAGTACTTGCAATTTGTGATACCCATGCTAAACACTAGCTTCACAGGGCTACTGCACAATTAGAATGTGGCTCTTTTATGCTGATATGTGCCTATTCTGATGCTAAAATGCATACAAGATTCCCAAGACTTAGAGAGTGTAATCTAATAACAAATATATTATTAATAAATTTGGAGGTCTATATTATCGAAAAACTGCACCAAATGGACCAAGTAGATAAGGTAGATTTTATTAATCAGAACTTTTGCATTATGGGAAAGACTCTGAAATTAACCTTGTGGAAAAAACTGGGTCTGAGAGATTTAAGGAACAGAGGAGTACTGGACATGCACTGGTGATGAAACCATCTCTTTTTGTTAATTGGCTCTTGGGTAAAAGAGGCTCCTGCTCTCATTCAGAGACTTACAGAGGCTCCATCTTGCAAAAGCACATTTCAAAAGGATAGACAGCATCCAAGCTTTGGAGAAAGACTTTCCTGGGTTGTAAAACCTTCAGCAGTCTGAGAAAAGATTTATGTCTCAAAAGGGTACGGACAGTATTTACAATCAGAGTTCTCTAAATTAAATGACATCAGAAAACAGAGGTCTGTATAATAATCTGGAAGAAGTCTGTGTAAAGTTTAGTCAAGCTGAGAAGAATTTTAATGCCACTGGATTCAACATGTCAGAATAAAACTATTTGGGGTATATATGTTAAACAAAATTTATTCAGATTAGTAGATGCATCTGATTTGATTTTCTAATGCGGGTACTAGCAAATTGTAAATTCATTAAGTTAGGCACATTATCTTTTTAATGGATAATCTTCTCTAAAGAAATTTGCAGCATTGTTCAAATATATGTAAATCTTTCCATAGCACCACTGTACAGGCAGTTTGTCTGCAGACTGAATACAACCCAGGCAGTGGTTCTACTGAAGTATGTTTTCAGCCCATAGCAGCAGTGTTTATAGGAAGAAAAGCTAAACTAACTCAGAGTTCCCTCAATGTCAGGATGAAAAAATAAACATATTTACATATTTCTCATGTCTGCAAAAATTTATGCCACTGGAACTATATAAAACAAAATGAATGCCAGTTAAAAATAATTAGAAAGAAAATAATTTGTAGAATGCTGTAAAGAGTTGTTGGGAACAATATTTATACCTGCACACTACATTCAGATTCATTAATAGTTTCAATTATCCATAGAAGCAATGGGCAAAAATCCAGAAAAACAGCCCTCATAGATTTTTTTCTTAGCAATGTTAAATAGTACAAAAGAAGTAATAAATTAAGGTAATGAAAATATGGAGTATAATCTAAATGGATGGTGAATGTTTTCAGAATATAAAGACTCTGTGCCATTATTACCCTCAAAATACTTCCCTGGACTTCAACCACATTTGAGCCACTATTCCTGAATTTTCTGCAGTGTTTCTGGAGATGGTCTTTGGGGAGTTTCAACCAACAGAAAGCCTGGCATTGTGGTGTGTCCTCATCCATCTTGTTCACCAAATCTGGCAGCATGTGACTTCTTCACCAGGGTCAAAATGAAAATGAAGGGGAAAGAGCTTGAGTCATCTCAAGACACTAAGGCAGCCAGGAGAGCACAGCTAAAGACACGTATGAAACAGGACTTGCAGGACTGCTTCAGAAAGTGGCAAGAATGATGGGTAAGCGTGTGTGAGTGCAGGAGAGTGTAGTGAATGGGATTAATGACAATTTGTCATTCACTTTGGTTTTTTTTCAAAATTTAAGCCTTTATTTCAGTTTTTTGTCCACAATTGTGTTATATAAGATAACATGTTATGATTTCAAGGAAAAAATTACCACATAACAAACAATTTTAATATTTTGAAAGTATTTTTAAAAATTAATATTTTTGTGCAAACTAAATTAAAGCCCCTACATGTCATTGCTGGTACAAAATACCCTAAGCCCACAATTTAAAGGAGGAAAGGGTTATTTTAGCACAGTTTGTAGATGTTTCAGACCAGAAGTGACTGGCTCCAAGGCAGGGCAGCATGGTAGAGGAGAAACAGTGCATGTAAGGGCAGGCAGAAGGCAACAAGACTTCCTTCTCCTTTCCCTTTTTATTCCATCCAAGTTGAAAACGTATTGGTAGGGAGGCAGCTCACATCTTCCTTCTTCAGAAAGTCTACCACCCTCACCCAGAACTATGCTAAACCAATCAGTGCATTAATCCAGTATGACATACTCATGATCCAGTCTTTTCCAAAAGCCCTACTTTGGGGGAACATCTGGATGTAAATCATAGCACTAAACAATTAGTAGACATTGATTAATATTTTAATGAAATAAATCATTGTTTTTATCAACATGAATCTGGGAAATGATTGTTTAATGCAAAATTTGTAACTAAATGATTGTAATTTTTCAAATTATTAAAGTAATTTATGCTATTTAATAATCTTACATATGAATGCTAGTGTGACTGATACATCAAATGAGGCCTCACTGCAGACAGCATTGGGACAGGAAACGAATGTGTCAAAAAATGGAAAATGGTGTTAAGTGGGAGTCAAAAGACTTTTGCAAATTAAAAGGTGTGGACTAATAAAAACTGAGTTTCCTTTTTGAGAAAATTAAAGTTATAATAATATTAATTAATCTTGAAGAGTTCTTATCATATCAGAGAATATACCCAAATTGTATAAATTGCTGCACATTGCATCACAACTCATTGTCACAAATTTAAAATAAGAATTTTGGAGAATAACAGAATTCAAGTAAATTCCCTTAAGTTAAATTTACATAATAATAGTCACTTCACTGTCCCTTTTTCTTTTTAACCAATGACAGCACTGAATCCCAAAATGAAAGTTCCAAAATATTTAAAAGAACAAATCCATATTTTTAAGTGATTTTGCTTTTGTTTTTAAGTTATGTGTATCACTCCTTATAGAACTTCCAGGGAGTGTAGCAACTCATTTCCACTGGGGAAATGTTTGCAAATTCTTAAGCTTTAATCGAGCATTTTTGCTCAAAAATGAGAAAACACAATTTTTAAAAATAAAGGACCTGATCAAACATTTTTTAAAAGAATGCACACAAATGGTCAACAGGAGAACAGAAAAGACTTCAGCATCACTGCCCACTGATCACTAGGGAATTGTAAATTAAAACCATGGTAAGATGTCACATCACATCTGTTAGAATGGCTTTTATCAAAATGATGAAAGGTGAGTATTTGCAAGGATGTGTGGAAAAGGGAAAACATGTGTTGTTGGTGGAAATATAGGTCAGTCTAACCATTATGGAAACAGTATGGAGGGTCCTTGGAAAAACTAAAAATAGAATTACCATGTGATCTCTTAATCCCAGTGCAGAAAATGTATACAAAGTGAAGTTAGTCTGGTATGTCAAAGAAACATCTGGATTCAAGTTCATTGCAGCTCTATCCACAATAAGCAAGATGTGAATTCAACCAAAATGCCAAACTGATGAGTAGAAAAATCAGAGTTAAGACATATAAACTGAGTATTTTTCTTTTTCTCAGTAATTGTTTTGTTAACCTGTAAGGTTTTCTATATTGTCCTTGAACTTTACAAGTACTGATTCATGATAGAATGACTCAAAAGTCTTCACACAGATGATTTTTGAAAATACTTATAAGGATAATGTATCCAGAAGTAGAGCTTTTTTCAAACATAATACATTTGTTTGACACTTTACATAGTGTGAAATGGAGATATAGGGCAGAAAAATAATTTGAGGTGTTAAAAATATCTGATCTCAAGAAAAATTATCTACTTGACACAGTCTCATGTTACACACTGCTAATAAAGGGTTTCAAAAGTAAATTCAGAGTACAAATTTTTCTTAAGAATTAATATACCTGGGAGAAAAATGTGAGATATTCAAAGATAATGTTTATGGATGTTTAAACGTTGAGGGAATGCTGCTATAGGTGATAATCATACAACTGTAAGTTATGATAAATACACCTTCAACAGAACTTTCGAAAAACAACAACATAAAGACATGCTTATAAGGCCGACACACAAAATTGCACAGATCTGCAGTAAAGAATCTTTAAGTAGACAAAAATGGAGTTCTACTCTAAAATGCTCATGCTTAGTTTCTGTATATGTAGTATCTAAAAACAGAGGTAGCTGGAAGTTTGGAGAAAAACATTTTAAGAAAAACTAAGAGGGGAATAATCATAACTTTATTTCACAATGGCAAGTGAGGGTAGACATTCTGTATGCATTCTTTTCACACACAGCTCAGAAAACTGCAAACCAAGTAGACAAACAGCAAAGTTTGTTAGTGTCCTGTCTTGGTTACTTTTCTCTTGTTTCTGGGAGAAAATACCAACATCCAAAATGAAGCAAGGAAGGGTTCGTTGAGCTTACAGTTTGTGGCGGTTTCAGTCCATAATCAGCTGGCTCCAAGGCAGGGTGGCATCACACAGGGGCACCACTTCAAGGGAGCAGCCAGCAAAAGCAACAAGAGCAAAGAGAGGATAAGAGAAAGCCTCTTTCGTTCCCTTATATTGCCACTCTCATTCCAGGGCAGGTATAGCATTCACAAAATCTCTGTGCCCTACTCTTGCACAGGATGGGGATATTTACAAAATAAGGATCCTGGATCCTGCTGAGTCACTTAATTAAACTTATTTTTTTTCATTTTTGTGATTCGGAGGTTTTATTTAAAAAAAACAGAAAAAAGGATAGAAATAATACAGAATTTAAATAAAAACAACAGTAAGAAATCAACACCAGTTAATACATTCCACTAAACTTCTTAAATTGACACAATATATCAACTATAACATGTGACTGAAAAAGAAAAGCTCCTTCTATACATTATTCTATGCGCATATGTCATAGTAAGGCAATTTGGAGGTCCTCTCAGTTTTGGACTCTTTATTCATTTGCGCCTGCGTATACAAAAGCTGTCAGAAAATACACTGGGTTTGAGTCCCTGGTCCCTTGCTTGGGGACCACTGCATTGCTCCAACTGTCTTCAGCACAGCTGTAGATTCCCGAAGGCCTTGAATGACATGGTAGAAAATTTCTGGATGAAGAAGCTTGAAGACTTGTTTGAAGTGGAACAGATCAATTTACCATTTTGCTCAGATTTCCTCTTATAATGTTCACTGGAAACCTGTGAATTCTCACCTTCAAACTTGTGCCTGAGAAAACCCTATCTTCAATAATGCAGTGTCTAATCATTCATTTAACAAATGATTATTGATCACCCACAGTGGGTGTTTAAGGCACTATATAATTGCTATTGGCTAGAGGTGATCAATGAGGAAGGAAAGGGGACTTAGACAAATGAAACAGTTTAGTTCTCAAAAAAGAACTCACTTAGAGTGGATGTCTGACTTTTATTAAAGCAGGAAATTTTAGAAAATTCCTCAGAAATGCAAACATACCTAAATCTATTATATTATACAAGTGCTATTATATGAGGTCGAATTTTTAAAAATTCTGTAGAAGTGTCAATAAACTGTGAGTAACCTTTCATTACATTATAAGCAGCTTTTTACTCTGTCCAAATTGTTTAATTTTACTGTGCTTAAGTATATCTAGGTAAGATGAAAATAATCATTTGACCGTATATGTTTTGAAAGGATGAATAAGTTTAAGTAGGCAACATTTTGTACTTGTATACAAAGAACCATTAAATATCATTTGTTTTTATGTGACTCTGACAGTCTTTTAAAATTTCCACGAAAAACATTACTAGTATAATATGAAGAACCCCATTCAAGTTTGATGTTATTACTATGTCTTATGATAAGGAACATAAGACAAATTGTGGTTGTTATAAAACAAATGTTAAAATATTAATTTTTATCTTAAAGAGCTAAAAACTGAATTATACCAAGTAGTAATAATATATATATATATTTGTTCTAAAGTAGAAATTTGTAGAGTTTTTCACTCTGAACCAATGGAATATTTAAAATATGAAGGCAGAGGAGAATTGCTAATTTTCTATAGGGTTCAGGGAATGAAAGTGGGATG
>RJWT010018399.1:0-18878 GCA_004365215.1 Cuniculus paca
GAAACTGACTTTTTGCTTTCTGACATCTCTGTTCTCCCCTCTCCTTAGTCATTCTTCTGGATTCCAAAGCCTCCCAGGCTGAGCTAGGCTGGATTGCACTGCCAAGTAATGGGGTAGGTGTAATGTCATCTTTCTCTGTCCTGGGGATTTTCTGGTAATCTAAGACTCAGCCCTTCTTGCTCCTTATAGTCATATCAGATCACAAGGCATCTCAAGAGGTGTACAGCAGCCCTGGCGTCAAGCCAAAGTGGCCTATCATAAAATGTTGACTAGTTAGACAGATGGATAGGTAGATAGATAACTGGCTTTGCCCAGGAACAGATATGTGACATCTAGATGGAACTACTGTTGGATAATGCCTTGCACACAGTAGATATTCCAAGCAGTGTTGACAGAGCAAGCAAGGCATAGGAGTCCTGAAGGAGTCTTGGAAGATGGGGGTCCGGCTGTAGTGGTGTGAATTATAACAGCATCTTGGTGTGGTGCAAAGGGCACTAGGCAGAGAGTTAAGAGACCCCAGGAACCATTTTTAGCTCTGACGCTAACTCAGTGTACATACTTGGTCAATTCATTCTCCCTCTGCAACCTGTTTCCCATCCATAAAAATAAAACAGTGCTTGCTTCACCAGCACGTGTACTAAAATTGGGATCATATAAAGAAGTTGAGCATGGTCCGTGATCAGAGATGACAAGCAAATTCGTGAATCATCCTACATTAAACAGAAAAAAGGATCGTTCGTTTCCAAAGTTTCTTCTAGATCTACATTTGGAGTGATTATGTTAGTGAAAGAGGAGAAAGGAGAGAATAAAAAGACAGAGAAAGAGCCGACGCTTGTCCTCTAGGGAGCACCCTGGCTCTGAGCTGTCCCTCTCTTCATTCTTCATCCCAGTGGGAGGAGATCAGTGGTGTGGATGAACACGACCGCCCCATCCGCACATACCAAGTGTGCAACGTGCTGGAGCCCAACCAGGACAACTGGTTGCAGACGGGTTGGATCAGCCGCGGGCGTGGGCAGCGCATCTTCGTGGAGCTGCAGTTCACACTTCGCGACTGTAGTAGTATCCCTGGCGCTGCAGGCACCTGCAAGGAGACCTTCAACGTGTACTACCTGGAAACCGAGGCTGACCTGGGCCGTGGGCGTCTCCGTCTGGGAGGTAACCGACCCCGCAAGATTGACACAATAGCTGCGGATGAGAGCTTCACGCAGGGAGACCTGGGTGAGCGCAAGATGAAGCTGAACACAGAGGTGCGTGAGATCGGCCCGCTTAGCCGGCGGGGTTTCCACCTGGCCTTCCAGGACGTGGGCGCATGCGTGGCGCTGGTCTCTGTGCGTGTCTACTACAAGCAGTGCCGCGCTACGGTGCGGGGCTTGGCGGTGTTCCCAGCCACGGCGGCCGAGAGCGCCTTCTCCACGCTGGTGGAAGTGGCTGGGACGTGCGTAGCACACTCGGAAGGGGACCCTGGCAGCCCTCCGCGCATGCACTGTGGTGCCGATGGCGAGTGGCTGGTGCCTGTGGGCCGCTGCAGCTGCAGTGCGGGATTCCAGGAGCGTGGTGACATCTGCGAAGGTACATGGTGGACTGGGAGGTGCGGAGTGGGGCATAGAGCACAGGTGGCAGTTGGGGGATGCAAGACCGAAATGGAGAAGCTGCGGGCTCTGCAGCTGGGGGGTCATGATCTTTTGTGGAACTTCTAGTGGACCCAGTTAGTGAAGTTACTAAGAGGTGAATTTGACTCCGTATGAGAGGCTCAAGGGACCTATATTTCAGGATCTGTAATAGGCAGCTCGCATAGACCTTTTCATTTATTCATAGGACAAACAAGTCATCATTATCATTTCACAGATAGGAAACAGTCTCAAAGAGATCAATACCTCACTTGCAAAGTTAGGAGATGGAGAGCCAGGATTCAAATGCAGGTTTGCTCAGCTCTCAGGTTCTACCACATCATGTCACTTTTCCTACACATAGGAAAGAACTCTATAGCACTCCCACACTTTGGGCTAACATTATAGGGAGCGAGCTCCCCATCCATGCAGCCACTGACCATACACAAGTCAGAGGCTGGCTGGGGGCATTGTTGAGCTCAGGGGAAAGTGGGAGGTTGCACCAGATGACTGCTAAAAGATCTGAACTAGAATCATTGTATCCTGGGAGGGGGTCCTCTATGGTTTCTGATGGGCTCTTTCGTTGATGGGCACATTAGGAACAGACCTCCCCTCTCCCATCTGCCGCTTTGGAAGCAGGGCATAAACACAGGGTTATGAATGTATGCCTTTAATGTAGGAAGATCAAGGAATGCATTTTCTAAACTAGGTCCTTTTTTTGTGTGCCAAGACAACAGAAATGAATCAGACATAGCCCCAGCTCTTGAGGCACTCACATATAGATGGAGAAAGGCAAGGATTAAAAAAAAAATCACACGGGGGTGACATATGATATAACAGAGGGATGTAGAGTGGTGCGAAGACAGAGGAAGAAGAGACTACACTTGCTATCATTCCTTTGTTCAATCATCCATTCAACAGGAATGCATTTGTTCAGGTCTTACGTGTATATAGATGAATGCCACCATTTATCCCTGGGGGAAATTGTGCTTTAGTAGTCAACTCAGAGGCAAGAGCCTTCCTGAGCTCTCCAGGATCTTGTTCTGTGCTTTCCAGCTTTCACTGAAGCCTCTATTTCTATACTTATCCCCATGGTATACAATGATCTACTTATGTGAATTTCTGCTACTAGACTAGAAACTTCTTGAATCCAGGCCCTAGGTGTTACTAGTCTTAGCAGCCTCAGCATCCATAGCAGCATATGATATAGGGATATGATATAGAGCGGGCACCAAGTGGGAAGGCACTGGGTTAACAAGTGGTTACCATAGGTTGTGATACTTGCCACCAGAGAATTAAGGATGCATAGAGAAGGAGAACCCAATTCTAAGGACGAAGACTTTCCCAGAGAAAGTGAGAAGGGTTTTATTCCAGGCAACTGAAAGAATCCTGAGCTTAGACACTGTGTGCAAAAGCATGGTGGCAGGAAGGTGGCATGATTGGTGCTAAAGAAGCCAGTGCAGTCAGCACTGCCAGTGCAGAGCAGCAGGCATGTGGGGGGTGTGAGAACCGATGAGCTGGAGAGAGACTGGGGCAAATCATGAAGGGTCCATGAATGTTGGGAAAAAGAACTTAGGTTTTATGCTTTAGACCAATGAGTAATCTAACATGTTCAGATTTATATTTTCAAAAGACCACTCAAGCTGCCATAGCAAAGAAAGGATTGGAGAGAAAGGATTAGAGGCCAGAAGATGAGGAAGAGAGGTAGTGCAATAGTCCAGGAGAAAAAGCATGGGCTTTCGGACTAAGGTGGTAGCAGAGATCCTTGACAGCTGGGGATGGGTAAGATTAGGGTATAGCATGCAAAGCACTTAGTGACCCTCTGACATAGGAGACTTTGATTCCTATGCAGCTGGGGAAAGAATGGACAGAGGGATCATCCACAGGGTACAGAACACAGCATGTGGATTGATGGTACATTGAGGGAGATAGCTAGGAAGTGGGGTTGGCGCTCAGAACACAGATAGTACTTGAAGCTGTGGGTGTGGTTAGGATAAACCAGGGGAATTATGGAATAAGAAGGCCAACAATGCAGACTTACAGAGGAGCAATGTTTAAGGACAAGTGGCAAAAACCAGAGCCCATTAAAAAGACTGAGGAGTAGGGAGAGGCTGGAGGACAGCCAAGAGAGGGTATACAGAATCCCAAGGAGAAGGCAGCATCCAGAGAAGAGCAACCTACATTGTGGCTGAACAGTCAGCTAGGTTGGGGATTGGACAGGGTCCACTTGGTGGCCTTGGCAAGAGCAGTTGCAGCTAAGTAGAGACCACTTTACAGTAAGCTGAGAGTAAGGGACACTGATGAGCTGCAGGGAATCTAGAACTTGGACTTGAAGGGGGAGAAGAGGTGGCATCTTCAGGAGGTCATTAGGGTGAGAGAGGGTGTCTATGTGCATTTGAACATAGACAAAGGACTTTTACTGTAGAAGGGATTTGTTTATACACTGAAGGGAAAGAGCCAGTGGGGTACCAAGTGTGTGGGAGATCAGAGTGGTCAGTTCCAGGGGGAAGGAGTCTTCCATTAGTAATCCATGTTGGTTAGAAGTACTGATACATGTTGCTAACAAAAAAGTAGGCCAACTTTTAGCATTTTCTTGATTGACTGATTACAGTACTGGGGATTGAACTCATGTGCTTTGCACTGAGTTGCATCCCAGTGCTTTTTAAAATTATTTTTGAGACAGAGTGTTGCTAAGTCACTAAATTGCCCAGGCTTACCTTGAACTTGCAATCCTTCAGCCTCAGCCCCTCAGAGTGCTGGGATTACAGGTGTATGCCACCAAGCCCAGCTAGTCACGTTTATGATTGTTTAAAAACTCTCAAGTCCGTGTCTTTATTGCCTACACCAGAAATGGACCACCAGAAAGAGCCCACAGGGGAGAAGCAATGTGAAGCCAGCGGGGGACATGACTGATGAGATGTAGTCTTCTCTTTGGTGGTACTGGGAATTGAGTCCAGGGCTATTGCACTGTAGACTTTGAGGAGGCAGAAGAGATGGGTCCAGAGTAGAGATGGAGGGGCTAGTCTTCACCAGGAGGCTCATCCCCTCCTCTAGGGCTGAAAATGAGAGGGGAGACAAGTGTGGATGGCATCTATGAGTTTTGATGGCTAGATGTTGAGGGAATTACCAACTGATGATTTCTCTTCTCCCTTGAGGTGGGAAGGAGGACATCTGTTCAGTGGACAGTCAGAGTCTTCTCTCTTCTGTTCACTTCTGTATGTATTTACAGCTAGAACAGTGCGTGGCTCATTGTAGATGATAAAATCATGAATAAGTCAGGGGCTGGGGGAGGTTTGGATCCATACTGTAGGAAAATACATGCATGCAAACAAGCACACACACACACACACACCTGAATCCAAGTCCACTTCTACTGTGCTGAGCTCCCTTCCCTGGGGCTGAGACCAGACAAAAGCCATATGTAAAGGCCTCATCTCTGCCTTGGGGGCTGAGGAACTGGGGACAATTCCAGGAAAAGGTTCCTGAAGGAGGTGCTATTTGAACTGGGGTTTGGAGAAATACTAAACTACATTACAGGGAGAAAAGGGGTATGATACAGAGCAAGACCTGGAAGTGTGACAAGAAGAGCTCATTGTGACACGGGTCGGGTGACCATCAGTGGAAGCTGTTGGGGAGTTTTAGGAAGAGACATGTATTTAGCAAGCCCAGGCATTCTGTGCATCTTCTGCAGCTAAGTACAGACTCCTCTCAAGAGGTAGGTGGATGTGGAGGAGACAGTGCTAAGATGTTCTTTTCCCTTTTTTGTTTCTCTCTTTACTGACCTGACTCTTGTTCTCCTTCTGCTTGCATTAGAGGAATTAGTGCAAGAAGTGGGTTCCTCTTTGGAAGAAAATTTGGGCAAATGACTTGTCTCTTCAGATCTTTGTGGGACTGCCCAAGAGTCACGGTTCTCTGAGGTTCCACAGGGCACATCTGAGTTCCTGCCATGCGTTGGCAGGGGGGGAATTACAGCTGAGGTGGCTAATCTGGGCTCTTCCTAAGAAGCACTTTTAAACTGCCATGATCTACAAAAGTAGCCTGTGAAAACAGTGAGCTCCTCATTCTGCAGTATATGAGCAAAGGCCATGGCTGCTGCTCAGAAAACTGCCAGAGGCTCAGACCAGAGGGAGTTGAATTAGATGACTTCTAAATTCTGACTCTGACCTTGAGGAGGAGAGGCAGGTGCTGGCTTTCAGGAATCCCTTTCAGAGTGTGCACTGCAACACACAACTCCTCTAAACAGAGCCTCTGGGACACAGATAACCATGCTGCCCCCGATGGGACCACATAGACAGCAGCTCAGACAGCAGCCTTTCTTGCACACACAGGGCTGATGGCCTCCGGTATTCCTCCACGGCCGTGAGACCTGGCACACAGGGTTACCTCCCCCAAGCCTGTGCTGGCCCTTGCCTTCCTCCTAGCTCACACAGGCAGGCTGTGGTTAGTGTTCCATTTAACTAAGTCCAGAGAGGTGCAAGGAGTGGCCTGGCTAATGCCATATAACCCAGACCTTCTGAGTCCCAGCCTCAGTGGTAGCTAGGCCCATGATCCATCATCAAGGCAGTAACTTCCAAAGGCCTGGGCTGCAGACCCTCCTCTGAGCATGCCGCCTAGGACTCTGGGCAAGCTGGTCCTCCACGTGCCAGCCCTGAAGACAACAGGCATCCTCAGCCCCTCCCTCTCTTGCAGACAGTTCTCCCTGAGGCTCTGTGCATCCCTGTTCTGTACTAGGTCTTCTTGGAGCTGGTCAGCAGCTACCTTCCTTCACCAGCAAAAGCAGAGGGGAGGCCCAGGGTGCAAGTTGAGGCCCACCCAAGCTCAGAAAGGAGGGGGCCAGGAGACACTGCATCCCTCTTCCCTCTCTGGCCCAGCCAGAGAAAAAAATTATTTAAAGTGGGTGTTTCTTCGTTTCCATGTCAGACCTGTGAAAGAAGAACAGTAATTATCACCATTAAGAGTAGTCTGTAAAGGGCTCATGTTTTATCTCAGTCGTGTTCTGTCTCAGTGCCCTCCCACCTGGCAAGGCACAGACAGGACAACTGACATACCCAAAGCCACACAGCAAATGAGGGGTGCAACCCTGGTCATTCAGCTATTAAAAAGCCTGTGCTGTTAGCAGCTGTGTTCTGGGTGAGGTGGGGGAGGGGGGAGAAGCAACTGAGCAAGTGTCAAGACTAGGATTGAATCCCTGGTCCAGGAAACCGTCAAAGTCCCTCTTCTCTCTCTACCTGCCTCCAACCTGCCTGGCTCTGCTTCCAAATGAGCAGCCAGGGTGTGCGCTGGGAATTCATGATGCACTAACTAAAGGCGGGTGATGGAAGCTTGGGAATGCGAGTGTGGGAGTGGGAGTGTGGGTGTCTGTCTGTCCCTGGGCAAGTGCAGGCCAGCCTTGGGGCTCCCGTCTTCCATTCTTTTCTCCATCCCAGGACCACACGGTTCAGCTTGTTTTCCTCCAAGCAGTGTGATGTGGCCTCTGAAACGGTGGGCTGGGTTAGGATCCCAGTAGCTGTGGGGCCTCAGGCAACTTAAGAGCATCAGTCTCTTCATTTTTTTAGTATCCGTGCTGCCAAAGTGAGCAGTCTCTTCATTTTAAAAACTGGGGGCGTGCTGAAGAATGACTGCAATTCCAGCATTCAGAGAAGCTGAGGCAGGAAGATTGCCATGAATTCGAGGCCAGCCTGGGCTATATAGAGTTCAAGGCTAGCTCAAACTACGCAGCGAGGCCCTGTCTCAACAAACAAGCAAACAAACAAACAGATAAAAACGGGGTGAAGTCATGCCTCACAGGTCGTTGTGAGGACCAAGGGGCTGCGCTGCAGGAGCTGAGTCCCCAGCTTTCTCTGTCACAGTCCCAGGAGCTAACCATCCCCCTGATGGGCACAGGCAGGAAAGAGGAAGACAAGCGGTGGAGGAGCCCCTTCCTCACCGGCCCCTTTCCGCAGCCTGTCCCCCAGGGTTTTACAAGGTGTCCCCGAGGCGACCCCTCTGCTCGCCCTGCCCGGAGCACAGCCGCGCCCTGGAAAACGCCTCCACGTTCTGCGTGTGCCAGGACAGCTACGCGCGCTCGCCCACCGACCCGCCCTCGGCCTCCTGCACCCGTGAGTGCCCCTCCAGGCTGCCCCGCGGGGGGTGGGGGGGCCGTGGGGAGGACTGGGGCTCGGTATGGGGGGGGCAACCACCCGGAATGCCGGGGGCGGGGCAGAGAGGGCAGCCCGGGGCTGGGACGCAGATGGGGCTGGGGTGGAAGAACGGAACCGCGGCCGAGTGTAGACCGAAGAGCCGGGTTCGGAGCCCCAGCTCAGCCCCTCACCTCCCGGGAGCCTGGAGGGGCCCCGCCCCGCCCGCTGAGCGCCCCCTCCCCCGTGCGCCCAGGGCCGCCGTCCGCGCCCCGGGACCTTCAGTACAGCCTGAGCCGCTCCCCGCTGGCGCTGCGGCTGCGCTGGCTGCCCCCGGCCGACTCCGGCGGCCGCTCCGACGTCACCTACTCGCTGCTGTGCCTGCGCTGCGGCCGCGAGGGCCCGGCGGGCGCGTGCGAGCCGTGCGGGCCGCGCGTGGCCTTCGTGCCGCGCCAGGCCGGGCTGCGGGAACGCGCCGCCACGCTGCTGCACCTGCGGCCCGGAGCGCGCTACACCGTGCGCGTGGCCGCGCTCAACGGCGTCTCGGGCCCGGCGGCAGCCGCGGGAGCCACCTACGCACAGGTCACCGTCTCCACGGGGCCCGGGGGTAAGGCCAGGCCGCGCCGCGCGCCCGCGTTGCTCCACCCCGCCACGCCCCCGAGCCATCTCAGACAGACAGCGTGTGCCAGGGCGGAAGGGGCCCCGAGACGCCTGGGCCCGGCCACCCCGCCCCCCAGCCCCGCAGCTGTCCCTGAAGCCCTGGGGAGTCACGCAGGTGACTCGTCCGGGGGCCAAAGAGGATGTGGGCATGTGAGCATTTCGGTGAGTGTGCGGGAGCCAGTTGGCGTCCACTTTCCCTGGACACGTCGCAGAACGCCACTGTGCTACCTGCAGCTCTGCCTCGATTTCCCAGGGGAAAAAGAGGCCGAAAGCCTTTTTTGCCTTTCTTTCAAACAAACAAACAAACAAACAACACGACGCTAGGAATCCTGCCCTGCATCTCCCTCCCTCCAGCCCTCCGTCCTGCGTCCTGCACGGGGGTGGGGAGCGACTGCATGTGCCACTCGGGCCAGGTCCTAGGGCAGAGAAGTAGGTGGGGTCAGACTGCAGGGGAGGGAATCCCACCGGCCCACACATTTCTGAGTCTGGAATTGAGGCGAAGAAATGAAGACCTGCCCACTTTTATACTACCCCCTCCTCATCCTTGACATTTAGTTTCTATGTGTCTCCCAGCTGGGGTAAGCTTTCAAGTAATCCCTTAGGCGTCCTTTGCAAGAACAATAAGTGAGTGGTGTGGTGTCTGAGTTTTTTCCCATCTGAAGAGATGTGATTGCTTTGTGACCCCACTTCTCTGTCTTCCGGGACCCTGCTTCTCTGCCTTCTGGCAGTTGTATTGCCTGCAAAGTCTGAGGCTGGGGTTTCAGTGTTGGGTATATGCATGTGCACACATACTGATGTTTGAGTAATTCTTTAACCCACTGATGAAAATTAGCAATGAACCAATATGCACTTCTTTTCATGGAATTGGCCTGAAACGCAGTAAACGTTTTGATCTGCACACTCCCCCCACGCACATACACACTACCTTGGAAAGTTTTCTTCGGTGATTGCTTTGACTAGAAATTCTGATAGCTCCTCCCATCTACCTCTTAAGACTATCGCTAAACCCTAGGCTGTGCAACCCTTTTCTGAGTCTCAATTCTTATCACTTCCTATATTGTTTTTAGTTGTTAATGTATTTCCTCTGCTTTTCGAGAGATTTCCCAGTCTGCCTGATTTTGTGCAACACGGTTCTGTTCTTTATCATCTCTGTTGTGATCTAACCTTTGCTATTGCGTTTTTGTTTTTAAAAAATTAAGTATAGGGCCGGGCATGGTGCTGCATTCCTGTGATTCCAGCACTGGGGAGGCAGAGTGAGTAAGATCACTAGGAGTTCAAGGTCAGCCTGGCTGACAGGGGAGACCCTGTCACAAACAAACATTCTCAGTATAGAAAAAGTATCCATAATTCTATTGCCCAGCCATAAACAACTGTCATTATCTTGAGGTATCTACTGCTCAGAATTTTTTCTCTGTATCCATGTCTATAACTATCTACTATAAAATCTCTTTTCTAATATATATAATACTGGCTTTCCATGTACATTTCACATTAACATTCCTGTTCTTTGGATATAGGTTAAAACACTCTTCCATTTTCATTTTATTAATAAAAGTACTAAGTTTCTAACAGCACTGTGGCACATAACTTGGGAAGCTGAAGCAGGAGGATTCCTTGAGCCCAGGAGTTTGAGGCCAGCCTGGGCAACACAGTGAGACCCCCCCATCTCAAAAACAAAAACAAAGCAACCAAAACATTAAGCTTCTGTTGACTGAGTGCTGCTCTGTGTTTGGTGCTGTACAATATGATTTTCTACATAACTCACTGAAATGCAATTACATTTGTCTTTCAAATGATGAAACTGAGGTTGGAGGAGCCTAGAGAGACTGGGCCCTGAGCTCAAGGGTGTCCGCCACTGAAGCCCTGTGCTTTGAACCCCTAGGCCACCTAATGCTTCTACTTTTTACTGGGCTTTTTTTTTTTCAAAGATCAAGAATGAATTTGAATTTTATAAAATGCCTCTTAAGCATCTTTCAAGATGACCACACATTCTTCTCCTTTGACCCGATGGCATCAGACTACCGACCCAGATTTTAAAGTGAACCCTCTGCACCCCCGGGTTATATTCTATTGGGTACGAGTATTCTTTTACTAGTTTGCTAAATTCTTTTTCTTTTCTTTTCTTTTCTTTTTTTTTTTTTTGCAGCACCAGGGATTGAACTCATGACCTGGTGCTTGCCAGGCAGGCACTTAGGCCACTGAGCTAGTTCCCCAGCCCTTTAATTTGCTAAATTCATTTGCTCATATTTTAAGATTTTTCTTCCATCTAAGTTGATAATCTTTGATGTTTTTCTTTTTCTTTTTTTTTTGTTTTTTTTTTTTTGCGGCACCGGGGATTGAACTCATGACCTCGTGCTTGCCAGGCAGGTGCTTAGGTCACTGAGCTAGGTCCCTGGCCCTGATCTTTTTCTATATATATAGTGCTGGAGGTTGAACCCAGTGATACAGGGGAATAAAAGTCCCAACCTACTAGATGTTCCACATGAGTTCGTGTTCTCTAAAATAAAAGAATGAATTTTAGGAACGACGGAGGTTATGAACAGGATATATTTATTGAGAGAAAGAAAGCTTCTGTCTGAGAGAGAGACAGAAGTGGTCCTGAGTGGGTTGCCAAAGACTCTAGCTTTTTGAGAGACTTTTATAGGGTAAAACCATGAGATGAGATGGGTCCAAAATGGGGAAAACCTGGGAACTTGCAAGGCAAACGGGCATGAGGTGGAACAGAACTGTGGTCAATGAATAAGATTAATTGTTCAGGTAAAATTGACCAAATCAGGGATGAATAGGGAAGCGAGTCATGTAGCAAGTGAGCATTCTTAAGGGTCAGTGACTCTTCCTATAGGGGATTGAGATGGTCAAGGTCATTCATAACTATTTAGAATGTCAATCCCTGATGTTTCTACTTAGGGTGCGGTTGTATTTGTTTTGCCTTTTGTCTTGAGATCTGGCTTACAGCGGGAGGTGTCTGTCTCCTCCAAGGTCACAAGACGTCTGGTCCTCTGTGTCAGCTTTCTCGAGGGCCTGCCTCTATCTGACTGCCTATAATATTTCTAACTAACTCAGCTGCCTCTAACACCAGGACCTGATATGTGCTAGGAAAGTGTTCTATCACTGGGCTACACCCTCAGCCCAATAAATGTATATTTTAAAATTTCAGCCGTGGTGGTACACACTTGTAGTTCCAGCACTCAGGAGACTGAGGCAGGAAGATCATGCGAGTTTAAGGCCAGCCTAAACTCCATAGTGAGACCCTGTCTCAAAATTTTTTTCTTAGTATCTGGAGTTTCCTCAGTATCTCTCTTTCTCTGTTCATGTTGTATAGCTGCGAATTCTCTCTCTCTCTCTCTCTCTCTTTCTCTCTCTTTTTTTTGGTACCAGAGATGGAGCTCACGACCTCATGCTTACCAGGCAGGTGCTTATGCCACTGAGTTAAATCCCAGCCCTATTTTAATTTTTTAAATTGTCAGAGGACAAAGTTTCAATAATTTCAATAAAAGATTTTAATGACTTTATTTTTCATGCTAGAGTCAAGCAACACTTCTTTGCATTAAACAGAATAACTGTTCCCCCAGTCTGAGAAGGGGTTGGTTTTGTAAACGGAGAACTGAAAAAGCAGAAGCAAAAATTAAACTGGCCATTTCAAAGTCATTTTCCCTATAAAGCAGGGACAAGGAGATAGAACAACAGAACCGTAACTGAGGGGTGTACATCAGGTTACTTCAAATTACCTTTTCTGTGAGAGTTAAAGAACATAAAGATGAAATCAAAAGGAGCCTCATTGTCCATGTCAGCTAAAACTGCCCCACTTGGGAATGTCAGCTGTTACCTCTTCTCTGGTTTCTTGGAAAGCCAACTAAGTTTTGGTTTGGGAGTGTAAAATTTCTTTTTTTTTTAATTTTTAAAAAAAATAATAAAACCCAACAAAACAAAGCAGAATAAATCCAATCAAAACACAGCAATGAAATTGGTACAGAACATCAAAGCAGGATAATAGGAAAATAACAATGGCCACCATAATACATCTTGTTATCTTCACAGTAGTTCTCCATTCCATCAGACATAGCAAAATCAGGCCAAAATAAAACCAATCAAAACAGAATATTGAATAAAGCAAAAAAATTAATAATAAAACAAACAATGAGAACAGTATTAGACTTCAAAAACAAGATAGAAAAAAATTCCCTGTATTTGCCACATTGCATACTGTTACCCTCCCTATAGATGCCCAGACTGCCGGCCACAGGCCTGTAAATTCAACTAAACACTGCAAGTCTTCAGTTGGTTTTTGTACCTCTGTTGCTATCAGCTCAGGCTGACCTCCAAATGAGGAGTGAGGGGGTTTGGTGATTCTCAGCCTGTGTGCCGGTAGGCTCACAGGAGGTGCTGACTTTTCTCTTCCTGGGCCCTGCATGGTCTGCAGGGCTTACCACAAAGGCTGGCTGGTTGGCTCCTTGATCGGCTCCTGCCAGTCCCAGCACGGCCGGTTCTCAGGAGTCACTATCTGGCTTTTCCCTTTCTGGGCCCCGAATGGTCTGCCAGGATGTAGAATTTCAACATGAGTAATCCCATTTTGATTTTCAGTCTGGTCAACTGGGGTGCAGAAACCTCCTCAAGATCAGTGCCTTCCGCTAATTTGTATTTAACAAAACCTATGAATTCTGCTTTGGTCTCAGTCAACACTTTTTTTTTTACATAATATTATCACACTGTTAGTATTGTTTTTTGAGTTATAATTTATCTACTATTATATTCATCCTTTGAAAGTATACAATTCAGGTCTGGGCATGTTGGCACACACCTGTAATCCTAGCACTTAGAAGGCTGAGATAGGAGGATTGCCATGAGTTCGAAGCCAGCCTGGCCTATGTAGTAAGGCCCTGTCTGAAAGAAAGAAAGAAAGAAAGAAAGAAAGAAAGAAAGAGAGAAAGAGAGAGAGAAAGAGAGAGAAAGAAAGAAGAAAGAAAGAAAGAAAGAAAGAAAGAAAGAAAGAAAGAAAGAAAGAAAGAAAGAGAAAGAAAGAGACAATTAGGTGGGATTTTTTTTTTGCCGGGGGGGGGGTAGTCATATAGTTATGCAACCAGCTCTAATTCTAGAATCTTTTCATCACCCTCAAAAGAAATCTACTAGCAGCCACTCCCCATTGCTTCCAACCTCTAGTAACTACTAATCTACTTTATGCTTCTGTGGGTTTGCCTGTTACAGGTATTTCATTATGCAGTTAGTATATCATTTGTGAACTTTCATGTCTGGCTCCTTTCTTTTTTTTTTGAGACAGAATCTCACTATGCTGATCAGGCTGGCCTTGAACTCACTTGTAGCCCAGGGTGGCCTTGAACTTGCAATGATCCTCCTGCCTCAGCCTCCCGAGTGCTGGGATTACAGGCATGAGCCACCATAGCCGGTGTTGTCTGGCTTCTTTCACTTAGCCAATTCTCAGGGTTCATCCACTCTGTAGTGTGTATCAGTGTTTCATTGCTGTTTATGGTTGAATGATCTTCTGTTGCATGGATGTGCCACAATTTTGTTTATCCATTTGTTATTTAATGAACATTGGCCTATTGTGAATAATGTTTCTATAAATATTTGTGCATAAGTTTTTACCTTTTTGTCTTTCGTAAATAAATTTTGGCTTTGTTTGTATGTTTGTTCACTTTGCAGTGCCAGAGATTGAACCAGGGCCTGGTGTGTGCAAGGCAAGTAGGCAAGGACTCCACATTGTGGCAAACCCTAGTTCTCATATATAAGGTCTTGTGTGAATGTATAGTTTCACTTTTCCTGGGTATAACCCCAGGGGTAGAATTGCCAAGTCATCATATGGTATTATGGAGTGAATCATGCTCCCCCTCGATTGGTGAAGTCCTATATCCCAAAATGGGGAGAATTCCTTAAGAAGTTAAATTAGATCATAAGGAGCCTGTTCCCAGAGGACTGGTGTCCTTATAAGAAAGGAGGAGATCTGAAGCTCCCTGGCTCTCTGTCCATGTGTGCATGGAGCAAAGGCCACATGAGGACACAGGAAAAGGCGGCTTCCTGCAAGTCAAGAAGACAGCCCTATGAGCTGGGTGGGGTGGCTCACGCCTGTAATCCCAACACTCGGGAGGCTGAGACAGGAGGATTGTTGTGAGTTTGAGACCAGCCTGGGCTACAAAGTGAGCTCAGGGCCAGCCTGAACGGCATAGTAAGACCCTGTCTCATAAAGACAAGGGCTGGGGATCTAGCTCAGTGGCCTAAGTGCCTGCCTGGAAAGCACGAGGTCATGAGTTCAATCCCCGGTGCCACCAAAAAAAAAAAAAAAAAGAGAGTGCTACGGAAGACAAATCTTCCAGCATGTTGAACTGGGACTTAAAATATGCAAAAGTACATTTTTATTGTTTCAGTCACCCAATCTGTAGTTCACTGTCTTATTAAGGTAACCTGAACTAATGCATATTGTAACTTTTTTTGTTTTTGTTTTTTTTTGTTTTGAGACAAGATCTGGCTATGTAGCCCAGGCTGGGCTTGAACTCACTATGTAGCCCAACCTGGCCTCGAATGATGATCTCCCCGTCTCAGCCTCCAGAACACTGGGATTACAGGCATGTTCTACCACACCCAGCAAAAAATTATTTCTTCCTCAAACGATTTTTTCATTGTACTTGAGGATTGAATGCAAGACCTTTACATTGAGCTACATCTACTGCCCTTTAAATTTTTAAAAATTTATTTTGAAGCAAGATCTCAGTAAGTTGCTAAATTACCCAGGTGAGGCTTGACTTTGTGATCCTCTTTCTCCCGCTCCCCAGGGTGCTGGAATTACAGGCACTCATCACTACGCCCGGCCCTTGGAGTATCTTTTTTTTTAAGAGCAAAACACCTTTTGGGCTGATTGACTCAGTGGTAGTGCACTTGCCTAGCACATGGAAAGCCCTGGGTTCAGTAAAGCCCTCAGTACCGCAGCAGCGGGGTTGGGGAGAAGGAGAAGAGAAGATGGAGAAGAACCCTTTCTCAGAATCCCCTCTCCTCCAAAAGTGAAGAAAAAGAATTGAGTTGTGTTATGTGGATGTACCAAATCCCCACAGTGAATGTAATCATTTTGTACTACATATGTACTAACAAAAAAAATCCCTGTAGCCAGACATGGTGGTAACAAGCCTGTAATCCCAGCACTCGGGAGACTGAGGCAGGAGGATCACCATGTGTTTAAGCCCAGCTTGGGTTGCGTAGTGAGTTTAAGGCCAGCATGACTACCCCCCAAAGAATCCCCTCTCCTCTTAGCTAACTTCTCTTTTTGAGCAGAACTGAATCATAAACTCAACCTAGACCAATCATTGGTAAAAGGAATGCGTGCACACAAATGTCTGAGAACAACCAGCATTCACCTGAGCCATCCATGGCGGGACAGCAGATCCTAAACTAAAAATTGGGCTCTGCCAACCGGGAAGGAAGATGTGGCTGTTGGTAGGTTTCCCTTTGTGTCTACGGTGTTCCCAGCCCTTTTGGGCCCTGGCTGGGTTTCATCATTCATCTCCAGTCTGGACAGCAGATACTGGGTTCCGCGTTTGCTTCCGTCCTCAGGACTTCTCAGGCTCCTACTTCTACATCCTGGCCAGGTAAGGTGCTCAGCAGTTCAAAGATGACCCTTCTTGCCTCTTCCTACGTCTGTGCCTACAAGAGACCACACCACCTTCTCGAAGCTGCATCTCTCCTCTTGTCTCGGTTCCCTGGGGGAGCTGCCATCTCGAAGTGAATTCTGGCTGAGAGGCACCCCTGGGGACAGAGAAGAGCACTTTTCTTCAAAGGCAGTTGAGCACTGGAGTGATGGCTGTGCCTTGTCCAGTTGACAAAGACCTCGATTTTTTTTTTTTAGGGTCAGACACTGCAGGGAGGAATAAAGGCTTTTTCAAGTTATTTTTAGAATAGAAGGCAGTGCTACTCTGTGGGCAGCAGAGCCTAGGGTTCATTACAATTACACTTTTCCATCTAGTTCCACTGGCTTCATCCTAGGTAAAAATATGCCGCTCAAGTCCCTGTCCCCCATTCTGACAGCCCGCTGTCAAGATTCATTTAGGGCGAGATGGTGGATTTTCAGCTCTTTCTGTAGCTTTATGTTTTACTTGCAATTCGGGGGAGTCTTGAGTTGGGAGCTGCTAGTGGGAGAGCACTCAGGACTGGAAGGCACAGTCAAGCATTTTTCCATGAATGCACCCTCTGTGGCCTGCCTGCAGTTCTTGCCTCACGGCTGTCTGGTATCTACTTCCCACGATGCCCCAAGCTGTCCAGGAAACCTGCCCCTAGCTCCTCCCATTGGGCACCTCGCATCCTATTGAGAGCTGGCCCCGCGTTAGGTACTATGCTCAGCCCTTTGTAAACATCCCCAGATCTCACAGCAAGCCTGTCCTGGGTCGTTTCCATTTCACACATTCTTCAATATTTTCTTCCCTTGGTGTCTCTGACCTTGTTCGGTCCCAGTTTTCTTTCCCCTTCTCTGTTTGGCTCCTCCTTTTTCCTTTTTATTTATTTATTTAATTTTTTTGCGGCACCAGGGATTGAACTCACGACCTTGTGCTTGCTGGGCAGGCGCTTAGACCACTGAGCTAGATCCCCAGCCCTGTTTTTGAAACAGGGTTTCACTATGCCGTTCAGGCTGGCCTTGAGCTCACTTTGTAGCCCAGGTTGGTCTTGAACTCACAACAATCCACCTGTCTCAGTCTCCTGAGTGCTGGGATTACAGGCGTGAGCCACCATGCCCGGCTCCTTTTTCCTTTTTAATAGTCCATGTTTGCAGTGCATAATGATTATATTCATATAGGGAGTTGGTACACGTACATAGCACATCTTAATTCTTTCTGTTCCTCTCCCCACCTTTCCCTCCCCCAGCTCCTTTTCAGGCTTTTCTTTGCTCCTCTCCCTGTCCCTGTCCCTGTCCCTGTCCCTGTCTCTGTCCCTGTGTGTGTGTGTGTGCATGCACGCGGGTGCGTGTGCAGGCTTTGTGGCAGGGTCTTATTGGGTAGTCCAGGCTGGCCTTGAACTCACAATTCTCCAGGCTCAGACTTGAGAGTGCCAGGATTACAGATGGGCACCATCACATGCAGTTTACCTTGCCCGAATGTTTTTCAGGGTTATTTCCTCAGTGTTTCCTCTGCCCTTCCACACATTTCCCCTGGGCAGTTCCATCTGATCATCTTTTATGGCCCTTGAATCTCTGCCTCCTTCCCAGACACCTTTTCTGAGCCCCCACCACTAACCTCTGCTCTTGGAAACACTCCAACTCACTCATCCAAGTGGAGCTGTGACTTTTGCTACCACTGACCCCAGGTGTTAGAGTGTGTGTGTGTGTGTGTGTGTGCTTGTATTGCTATTCATGGGTCCAGGATATGGCTAGTGGCACAGCACCTGCCTGGTAAGTGTGAGGTTGTGATTTCGATTTCCAGTACCACAAAAAAAAAAAAAGGGAAAGAAAGACAGGCAGAAAGACAGGCAGACAGACAGACAGACAGACAGACAGACAGAAGGAGAAAAGGGAAAAGGACCAGAGACATAGCTTAGTGGCAAGTGCAAGGTCCTGAGTTGGATTCCTAGTACAAAAAAAAGAAAAGAAAAGAAAATATTGCTATTCACTGGACATAATCTAGACTGGTGGTTCTAAAACTTGTCTATACGTTGAACTTACAGACAAGCTTTAAAATTACACACCCAGGGCTGGGAATCTAGCTCAGTGGCCTAAGCGCCTGCCTGGCAAGCACAAGGTCATTTGTTCAATCCCTGGTGCCGCAAAAATAAATAAAATAAAATTATACACCCTAATACCTCAGGCTTGCCTTTTGGAGCTCATGACAATTACTTTAGGATGTGACCTGGGCATCAGTATTTTCGTAATGATAAAAACACGTAACATAAATCTTGCCATTCGAACCAATTTTAGCATGCACAGTGGTATTAACTGTATGCGTGTTGCTATGCACGTATCTCTACAACTTTTTCATTCTATAAACTGAAACTCTCAACCCATCGTATGGCCCCTTTTTGTCCCTTGGCTAGCACCATTCTACTTTCTGTTTAAGGGTTTGACTACTTTAATACCTTATGTTTAAAAAGTGCAGTGTTTGTCTTTTTGTGACGGGCTTATTTGAGCATAATGTCTTTAGGCTGTATCTGTGCTGTACAGCATAAGGTGGAGTTTTCTTTTTATGTATGTTATAAGGCTACACCTCATTTTCTTTATCCATCCATCCACTGGTGGACATGTAGGTTGCTTCTATCTCTTAGCTGCTGTGAATGCTGTAAAAAGCATGGGTGCGAAAACATCTTTTAGGACCTGTTTTCAGTACTTCTGCATATAGTCCTGATTGGTGGAGCACGTAGTGGTTCTGTCTAGTTTTCATTTGAACCTCCATATTGTTTTCCAGCGTGACCACGTGACCACACCATTTCACATTCCCACCCACAGAACACAAGGGTTCTTCCAACTTAATTTTCCTCTCCTCCTCTCTTCTCTCTCTCTCTTTCTCCCCCCCTC
>RJWT010018400.1:0-18887 GCA_004365215.1 Cuniculus paca
TTTCCCTCAAAGGGCACTTTGGCTGGTGGTGCTGCGTGAGGCAAGATATAAACAAGTACTGCTAAATGTTGCAGTTAAACACGACAAAGAAGGCACACAAGCAGGGTAGACTCTGAAAGACTACAGGATAAGGATGAGGTTCAAATGCTGGGAACCAAAGGACTCAACTATTTGGGTGTTTCACTAAGACACAAAATCCTGTGTCATGTTTTCTATTCGGTTGTATTAATATTTAGCTTTCATTTATTAACATCTGCTTTATTACACAGCTGTATAACTATAAAAGGGGAAAATAGTTCTGGAAGAAAAAAATGTAGCCTACTTTATACTTCCTCGTTGTGTGAATTGAGAGTCTCTCATTAGAACTGCTTTGGATTACGAGGTGTTTTATTTTTCAGATTTTGGAATATTTGCACAGACTACCACTTGAGCATTCCTAATCTGAAAATCCTAACTATGAAACACTCCAAAATCTGAAATTTTCTGTGTGTACATCATGCTGGGGGTCAAGTCCAAGGCTCCCCACATGCTAACCAAGTACTCAACCACTAAGCTATGTGCCCAACCCCAAAATCTGAAACTTTTTGAGCATCACGTTGGAGTTCAAAAGTTTCGCATTTTGTATTTTAGAGTTTTGGGTTAGAAGTGTTCAATCTGTATTCTATTTATTTATGTAAATTTTTTAAAAGTAATTCCATAGTGATTCAGTGTTTAACTGTTAAAGTTAAAGGTTATTCACATCATGTTAAATAAGTCAATTTTTAATAAAATTCCTATCCAGCCTGGCACAGTGATGCACACCTGTTACCACAGCACTCTGGAAGGCTGAGGCAGGAGGATCACAAATTCAAGCACAGCCTGGGCAAATTAGCAACTTAGCGAGACTCCCGTCTCAAAATTAAGTATTTAAAAAGGGGTTGGGATGCAGATCAGCAGGAAGGCTCTGGGTTCAGCCTCCATTACTACAAATCAATCGATCCATCCGTCTATCAATCCTATCTGGTGATGAAGGCAACTGGCTGGATGTCTCGAGTTTCCATGTAACCCTTTCACACTGTCAGCATTCTGCATTCCAGAAGCAGCCCAGACCCATTTTCCTCGCCCTGTCTCCCATCTCAGCATGCCTGGAAAACTTCCTGACTGGTTTGGGGACAAGAGCACACAATTACCAAAGGCGGGCAGCCGACCCGCAGTGGTAGGGAGTAGGAATGGGGTGCTGCTCCCTGCACTGTGTCTACTCTTCTGTGCTCAATTCAGGGCCTAAAGGCCACAGTGCCAAGGAAAGGAAGGAAGAGATGCCACCTAGTGACAAGAGCTTCTTGGGTTTTGATTTTTTAACACAGGGTCATGCTATGTTCCAGGCTGGCCTCATTTCCACAACATGGCCCAAGCTGGCCTTGAATTTGCAATCCCCCTGCCTCTCAGTCTTGTCTCCCTGGTAGCCGGGACTATGGCATGCGCCACCACGTCCGCTTAGTGAAAAAGTTTTTAAAAGGAAAAACTGCTTCTCAAGAAGAAATGATAGGGATGGCTTAGAAAGCTTGAAGAGTGGATACTAGATGGGAGAGAGTGGGGCAGTAAGATAGGAGGAATGAAAGAAGAGTTGCTTTAAGCATAGGCTTAAAGTAGACTATCCGGGTTTATGTCCTGGTTATGCTCGTTAATAACTGGGAGACCATGGACAAATTACTCAGCTTTTATAAGCCCCAAATATCCCACATGCAAAATGATGGTAACATTTGCTGCTCAAAGTATAAAGATCACATGAAAAATACACAGAAAGCGTTCAGCATTGCATCCAGTACGTGATAAACTGCATTCAGTAAATGACAGACACAGAAGTGATAGGATATGTTTATACCTCATAAAGAAATATAAATTACTAATATTTTTATCAAGAGAAGATAGAATCTCAGAGTAAAACTGCAAATATCCCTATGAAATGACACGGGATTTTTTCAGATTAGAAATTTTAAGGAACTATAATGGAAGAATTGAACAATATGATCAGATTTCTATGTTTAAGATAGTAACTGGAACACAGAATACTAAAAAGGCAGCGTAAGCCATCTACAACTCCAACATTCAGAAATTAAGACATCTGTCTATATCAGTTCTGTCTTCCCTACTACGTACACTCCGAGGTTTCCACAAGTGTATAGTAGTATCATTTCTTTATAATCTGAAGGGGGCGGGGATTAACATTACAAAAAGGAATTGAAGTTTGTTGAGATGTTGGTATTTGAGGATTTCTGTTACATAAGTAGAATCAAAAGAAAAGTCTAAATTTGCCACAACAAATAGCCCTAGAAACCAGAGCTCAAATGAAAAACTTAGATCAAAACAAAGAATCGCCTCCATATGGCAAGAAAACGGTCATGGATTTTTAAGCATTTTATAAGCAGGCCGTTGTTAGAAGCACTATTTTCTGCACATTTGATACTGCCAAGAGTGGCATATTAATGAACCACTCGCTACTTGTGGGTGGCATTTTGGTCTGGGAAGGGAATATTTCCATTCTCTACTGAGACTGTGGGAGAGACTTGAGAGCAGTTTTCTTTTTTTTAAATATCACCAACAGGAGCCACAGAATGCACACGTCAAAAGGAAAGAACAATACCTAAAGATCACAGGAGGCCTTCCATTCTTGTGTTTCACAAAGATACCCTCGAGACACGCGCCAATGGATATGTCGCTTCCTTGGCTATCCTAAGAGCACAGAGCAGAGAATGAATCACTCAGGAAGCAGAGGCAGAAGAACTGCACTAACTTTACATACGAGTCCTTAAACTTGTTTCTCTAAACTTGAATATAAAGTGTGCAGAAGAGCATCTTCTCTTGTAAACATGTATGAAAACTGGAACTGTATTTCCTGATCCTTTCAAAGCACGACCTGCAAAATGGGAATGTGTTTTACGATAAAACGCTGGACACAAGGACTTCAGCTTTTAAGTTTCCAGACTTGAACATCAGAGCATCCTCAAGCTTCCTCGCTATTCTCTCAAACGCATTCCTCATTTTAGAGAGCCTCGGCTTCCATCCACACTTACCTTTGCAGGGTAGCTCTCTTCCCCATAGCCGTCCATTCTTTCTACCTCCTGCATGTACAGCATTTCAGCATCGGGAGCTGTGAGCCCTCTGCAACCCAAGAGATGTTACTGAGATTCTTCAGAAAAATAAGAAATGTTTTAAATAAAGCTTTTCTTAAAGACTACATACAAATTTGGCACGAGACATTATAAACATTTCAGGCTTCTAAGCATCTGTAATTGGTTATATCAGTGCTTCAATACTTAGCAAAAACTGACTGCTCGCCAAGCATGGAGCTGAACACAGAAGGTGAGATCTGTAACATCCTATACTTAGATTGGAAGCAGGTGAGGGCACAGGCAAGGGAAGGAACAGGCCCTAAAATATCAGGTGAAAGCAAGGAGTTTTTCCAAAATTGTTTAATTACCCAAAAACATCAGACATAAATATTGAGAATCATGTCAGATAATGCAGAAAATGTGAGGTAGCTAGAGGGAAATCTCTTAGCTCAGGTGACTGGGGCACTACAAAGATTGGTAGGAAGACAGTATAGGGGAAGAAGGGGCACTCGTCGGCACAGAGATGCACCAATCCATCCTCATCTTCTGTGGCTCCCTCATACACCCACAAAACCCTACACTGCAGCCATTCCAAACTACGTTTCTTTGAAGGCATGCACCACTTTCTCTAAAACCTCTGGACCTCTGCACATTACTCCCTCGTCCTCACATACGTGCCCCCTACATGGGGACAGGAACAATCTCTTATATCCCTTGCAACTCAGTGTATGTATCGCTCCCCCTTTGTCACTGTCTGGACTCCTCAGTGTGCACCCCTACCCAGGCACAGTCATAATACATTCTGCCCACAGCCCTCCCAGGGTACCCATTATCCTATCCTATCACTCTAATTACAGCTGAATGGTTGCCCTGCCCATCCCTAGGACTGCCAGGCTGGGAATGCACTCTTGGGAGGAGGAAATTATTGTTTTTATCTTTGAGCCGATCTAGCATTCTGCCTCACACAGAGTAAGAGTACAAATGAGTTCCTAGGTACTATCTTTTAAGGAAGTGCAGAAGAGTTGGGCTTGGTAGCGCATGCCTTGTAATCCCAGAACTCTGGAAGACTCAGGCTGACGCAAGAGGGTCACAAGTTCAAGTCCAACCTAGGACACATAGTGCGACCTTGTCTCAAAATAAAAAATTAAAAAAGGGATGCGGGTGTGGCTCAGCGTTAAGGTCCTGGGTTCAAGCCGCAGTACCAAAAGAAAAGAAGAGAAAAGAAAAGGGGAGGGGAGGGGAGGGAAGGGGAGAAGAGAAGCAAAATGAATGAAAGTGACACAAGGCAAGACACTGTTTGCCTCAGGTATCAATTATGTTAGAGGGAAAAAATGGCTCATTTAGATAACAGAAAATAGAGATGGGAAAAGCACTATTTCACTAATTTATGGAGATCGAGAAAATATCCATGAACATTGGGAAGGAATGGGGAGAGATAAAAGAAAAGTGGTATTTTAGAAGATTAGTATTTTAGGAATGATTGCATAGACTGAAGTGGAGAGAGACTAGGGGCAAAGGTTTATTTGGAAGAGAATATGGGGAATGTGGGCTGGGGATGTATTTCAGTAGTAAAGTGTCTAGGAAGAGCAAGGCCATGGGTTCCATTGCCAGTATCATAAAAAAAAAGTTATAATCAGACAGACTTGCAGACTTGCTTTCAGATCCCACCTCTACCACATGTAAAGACCAAAGTCTCTTTGAGCTTGGTTTCCACATCTCCAAGGTAGAGATAATACTGACCCTAAAGAGGACTGTAGTTAGAAGAATTTAACGGTATGTAAAGAAGCTGTTGAAGGTGTATGTTTGGCTTAGACTAAGCGCTAGCATTCCCTCAGGGAGCGTTTTTTTCTTATAGGCAACACAGAGATTCACCACCAAAGAAAGCCCTATCCACCCGCATGCTACGATACAGAAGCAGACCAAAAATAGTCAGTGCGAGCAGCACCAGAGCTCTTATCCTAACTCCCCCGACGGCAAAAATACTGCTTCTTAAAGTAGCCTGGGCAAAATGCACTGTAAAAGAAAACAATCTCCCTACTGTTGCCTTCCTCTATACTGCTACGTAATGGATAAGGGCTGCTACTTAATGCGTAAGGTGGTGGCCTGGCATCCTTCAGTGACTGGCTGCTTTTCATGTCCTTCATTTCCTCAGTGGTAAAACATGACCGATAGATACGCAAATGAACGTGGGTCAGTGCCCCCTTAAATACACTGACACACCGTGAGTGCTTTGGATGCGCTGGCTCCTTGCAGAGTGGCAGGAAGGCTCTAAACGTAATGTGTCGAGACAGATTTCAAATTCAAACAGGCACGATTCCATACTATTGCCATGTCCTGTTTCTTAGTGTTACCTGTATTTTTGATGTAGTAAGGCCACTTTTTGGGTTGCTTCTTCCAATACTTTTTCATCTTGTAGCCACCCCTAAAGAAAACACACAGCAGTATGTTACATACATTTCTTAGGAGGAATCATCACTGACTCTCAATTCAGGCGAAATCACGACCAGTATTAGTATTTGGGAGCTTTGCTTATGTGTGTTATGATCTAAGGAGTTCCGTGGCGCCTGCTCAGGAACTGAGAAACTTGCCTTCCCTTTTCAACTCATTCCAGAAAGAATTTCAGCTGAGTTATTATTTCAGGCTGGTAATACCTGCCAGCCAGTTCTGACCCAGCGTGAAATCGCCTTGTGTGTGCTCTGGCTGGCTGTGTAGGTGTTCCCAAGAGCATACCATGCAGTTTTCACATCACCTCCGTCAGTAACAACTTCAAACAGCAAAAGGTGATGTCTTTTCTTTAGATTGCTGATAGGAAGTCAAATTCATTTCCACATTAACTCTGTGAGGTTTGGAGCCTTCTGTGAAAATCAAAACCTCTAGCCGAAAACAAATCGCCCTCCTTAGGCTCGCATTCAAATAGGAAACTAACTTTTCTAGGTACAGCAGTGACCACAGACTTCAGTTTCTGTAAGTCTCCAAGTACCAAGAAGACTACAATAAGGAAAGACTGACATTTTTGATGTTGTGTTATGGTTAATACATTGTGTCAACTTGCACAGTTTAAAAGTTTAACTGAGAGACTCAGCAGGGAGTCAAGGTTCTTTGTAAATATCCTCATCCTGTGCAATGGAGAAAAAGGACATTTTGTGTTACATCCACCCGGAAGGGGGGTGGGGTGGCCAGTGTACATTTTAAGGGTAGAGAAGATGCTTGTGTTCTCCTCTTTTGCTCTGGCTGCTGCCTTGGAGTGTTGCCGGAGTGCCATGCCACCCTGCCTTGGAGCCAGGTGATTATGGACTAAAATCTCCAGAAACTGTAAGCTAAATAAACCTTTTCTTCACTAACTTTGGGTGTCAGGTGTTTGTCTCAGCAACGAAGAAAAGTAACCAAAACAGTTCATGAGAGGGAACTGAGCTTTTCACACTACTCCAGCCTAGGAAGTATACACCATATGGACTTCATTTCAGGAATGTCTAAGGGTATTGGAATAAACCTTTTACAAAGGCCCAATGCCAAAAGAAGACTTACCACAGGAAACAAGGCAAATTTCTGAAGAAAGTCCTGGGATTCATACTGATCGAAATCACCAAAATCAGCTATACAAAATGACAAATATTCACGTTTATTATATTTAACTTGCATAGCATAATGTACAGTATAGAGATGGTGTGCTTATCACGCAGAAGTCGAATCTGTCTGAAAACTATAGAATGTGTATTTAAAGTATCTTTTTAAAATATTAATTATGTAGGTTCCTGTATCTTGACTTGGAAAAATGTTTATGAATCAAGTTTTTGAAAGTTAAAAACCATATATAACATACTCTGGTTTTCATAATTAAAAACCAAACAAAATTTATCCTATAATGGTGTGTGAATGGGTTTGGTTTTGGGGGGGTTTGTTTTGTTTCATTTTGGTTTTGGTTTTATGAGACGGGGTCTTACCATGTAGCTCAGGCTGGCCTTGAACTCACTGTGTAGCCCAGGCTGGCCTCAAACTTACAGCAATTCTCCTGCCTCAGGCTCCCTAGTGCTGGGATCACAGGCTTACACCACCACACCTGGTTATGCTCTCTTACACAAACAAAAATGTCAGGAAGAAAGCAAGCTGGGGGATGGAATTAGATCATTTATAGTTGTTATAGAAAGATGTATTTGGGGTTTCTTTGGGGGGGTGAAATTTTTAATTGTTAAAAAAATGAATAGCATTTGGGAGGCTTAGGTAGGAGAATGGTGAGTTTGAGGTCATCCTGGACTATGAGAGCCTGTCTCAAAATAATAAAATTAAATAAATTAAAAAATTAAAGAGTTTGCCCAAAAAAAAAAAAAAAGCTTAAGAAAAAGTATTGCTTTTCTCTCCTCCTCCTCATCCTCCTCCTCCTCATCTTCTTCCTCCTCCTCCTCCTTATTCTCCTTTGTTTTGTTTTTTTTGTTTGTTTGTTTTGATGCAGGGTCTCACTATTAGTTCAGGCTGGCCTTAGAACTCATAGCAATCCTCCTGCCTCAGCCTTCTGAGTTCTGGGATTACAAGCATGTGTCATCACACCCAGCTGAAAAGGTATTCTTAAAGTCAAAGATGATAAGAGATACGTAAGAAAATTAAAAGTACCTGCAAATGGAATACGGTTCCATTTATACCAGACATTTATTTAAAAATTAATATATCTCCATGTCTGTTAATCTCTGGAGGAATTTTATTAATGATTCTTTGGATTAAATTTTACTTCTTAAGGTTAAATGCCACTTATCATTTGAAATGATGTTCTATCAGAAATCACTCCAGAATACATACACATATGTAACTACATGTGCATTAAACATGTAAAAGTGAAAGAATTAAACTATTCAAAAATGCACGTAAGGACTGAGTGTGTCGCTCGATGATTCAGTACTTGCTGAGCATGCACAAGGCTGGGCTTGATCCTCAGCACCTCCCAAAAAAGCTTGTGAAATGCAAAATCATTCGCCGTGACTGATGGTGCTCTATAAGCCAGGAGAATTACTTAAAAATCAAACAAATGAAATATATTTAAAGTGAATATAACCTTCTCAACCCCACTGATTGACAGGTATTTCTTCCTAAAATATTAGCTTAGAGCATGTATCAAGTCCTGGAGCTAAATTAATATATAGCATATTAAGTATTTTAAAAATATATGTATTTCTATTCACTGGACCGCTAGATCTTTAGACATATAACATGGTTACCCTCCCAAAAGTCTCATATTTCATTGAAGTAATTCGAATTCATTTCTTCCTACAAGGGAGCCTCTTAAATAATAGCATATTTTTTCATAAATATATGAATAGCACTAAAGATATACATAGAAAGCCAGTTACTTTAAGAAACCATTACTGTTTTTTTATAACACATTTTAATCAGAGAGAACTATTTCATTATTAACTATTACTTTAATCACTTAGTATGCATTATTTACCTTGAACAGCTAAGCCTGCTAGCTGAATTGCTTGTTCTAAAGTACAAGGAATGTTTCCTTCCAAGATATCTTTCTTCAGCTGCAGATAATACTGATACCTATAAAAAAAAGTCGATCTTACAAAGTCGGTATTATCTTCCATCAAGATAAAGCATTTCACCCTAATTTAACAGAAGAACATAAACCAGTCATGAAATCTTAACTCCAGATGGCTTTGAAGAGTAACAATATCCTTGACCGTACTTACACACGCACACTTGTCAGAAGTAAACCCAGCGTACCATAACCCCTTCGAAGGGCTGAGCGCTTTCAGTAATACACGTAAGCGTGAACACAAGACTAGGAAGGCAGCCAGTACTCAAACAATAGCTGTTATTATCAGCAGTCATGCACTTCAGGTCAATCAGCAGTGTTTCCTCTGTATCACTTCCCATTTTGATAAAAATTCAGGAAGTTACATATTATAAGCTGATGAATTTTTAAAAATATACTTGTGGTATTTCCATCTACACAGTCATTATTCTTTACGATGCTCAAAATTTCTTCTTTTGCTAGTAAAAGTTTATTCAAGTAAGTTACTAGAAATCTTCTAACATTGGTGATCTTAGCTTCTCACGGTCTCAGGCTTGCCCTGACAACTATCTCCCCCAAAGAATTCCAATTCCCCTAATGGAAAATGATATTGAGACCAAAATCATGTGTCACAGTATTCATTAATACCTACTTGTCACTGCTTCTAGGTCCAAGAGCACCAGTCCTTACAGGGGCTTCTTTACTCATTATTTGACTGAAGATGAATTGTATGGTAGCTCCCTTAGAGCATACAGAAACGATCTAAGCTCCTGCCTGTCCTCAAATGTTTGGGCCTTTATGTTCTGCTGGGGACTGAACTGTACTTAACACTATCACCAAATGCGTATGTTATGGCTCTAACCACCATGTGATGATTCTTGAAGATGGAACATTAAGAGACTATGCAGTTTAGATGACACTGTGCGGGTGGAGACTTCATGATGGAATGAGTATTTTATAAGAACCAGAGAGTTTACTGCTTCTGCCATGTGAGAGCCCAAGGAAAAAAGGTCTGCAACCCAGGAAGGGAGCCCTCGCCAGACCCAACTACACTTAGATCTCCATACTGTGAGAAAAGACATTTCTGGTAAACCACTGGTCTGTGGTATTTTAATATGGCATTGCGAGCTAAGACACTTAAAGGTCATTTGTGATAGATATATTGCCCCATAGTCTCTTTCCTTGAATATATTGTTACTCTTTTATCTGTTGTCATGAAGTGTTCTTTCAAAAGTCTGATACCATCTTCTTTTCTTTGATTCATGAGTAACAGAGGTTTTGTCTACATGTTCAATTTCCAGTGATTTTGCAGGATATGGCTTGGGACTGAATACTCTAGGTTGAGTTCTGGGCACAGCGTTTGTCCTTTCAATACACAGCTTTGAGTCATTAATCTTTCAAAGAAGTTTTACCACAGTGTTAAGAATTTGGTTTTCATTGATGTTCTGACTTTCTCCTTTAGGGAATCTTACTGCACGTATTTTTTTTTTAATTTTTGGTCTTGTCTTCTAAATTTATACTGTTTCTATCACTTTAAAATTATACCTCTAATTCTTATCTTGCCTGTAGTAGCTTTATTTTCCTATTTGCCTATTATTGTATAAGCAGATCATTCCTAAGCCCATCTAATTTGGATTTAAATGCATGTTATATTCTTAAGTTATTTTCCTAAGTTTCTTTAGCTCATTTTGTAATATTAGGGGGCCATTTTCTGCTATGTGCGGATATAATTTTCGGGCGAATCTTCATTTTTTGAACATATATTACAGTGGTACCTTAGCACTCATTGTTAATTCACTCCAAGAGGCGCCAGGAGTACTAAAAACAACAGGTACCCAATAAAGTGTTTTGACTGGAAAGGGAAATGAGTCACACAGCAAGCAATCAACATGGAGAAGTTCTAGCTTGTGTAGCAAGTGCCAAACAAACAAGTACCTGGATGAAACTTTTGTGTAAAAGTATCAAATTTGATGAGTTTCAAAGCAGTCAAATGCAGTGCCAAGGTCTGACTGTATTTAGATTTTTGTCCCCCCCCCCTTTCTTCCTTAAAGTATCTCTGAATGGGTAGCACCTTGAGATATAATTAGCACACGGTTAATTACACAGAATTAACATGTAGTTCTGATGTATCAACGTATTCATAAAATCACTGCCACAAGTCAAAAAAACACACCAACCATCTGCTACAGTTTCTTTATATACCTCATCACCCTTCTTGCCTACCCATGCCCCTCCCCTAGAAAACCATGGCTCTGCTCACGCACTATACAGTACAGGTGACAGAGCTGGGTGTGGTAGCACTCGCCTGTAATCCCAGCACTCAGGAGGCTGAGGCAGGAGAATCACTGTGAGTTCAAGGCCAGCCTGGGCTACAAAGTGAATTCTAGGCCAGCCTGAACTGCAGAGTAGAACCCTGTCTCAAAAAAAAAAAAAAAATTACAGATGATGGCCAGAACTTTCTAGATGTCTAACACTGCACGGTAACCTAGTGAATGGAGAACACGCTGAAAATGGTGTAATAGTAAGAGAAAGTAAGGACCCTTGAGAACTCTTACAGAATACTTGAGTTCTTTTTGTTATTTATGGTCATACTTAATTTTCACTGACAGAATTTCTTGTTAAGTTTTCCTATACCCAAATAATTAATCCTACTGAATGAATCTAATAGGCTCATTCTCTTTAGACCCTTCCTGTAGCTAATGCCTTTGTTCTGGCCTGTTTTCTAGACTGACGCCTACATTATGGTATAGACACTCCTAACTGGTCTCCTGCCACCACCTCTATTCTAACTCTATTCTAACTAATGGACCTTTCATTACAGGTAATCTTTGTACAATGCAAATTTGATCATTCCATTCCATTACAGTCTGAAAAAGCCCTCCTCACACGTCTATGACTTTATGACTAATACAAGCCCGTCGTTTAACCCTCTTGTCTCTCCAGGTCATATTCGAAACTTCCATTATTCCTGCTGTTTTCCATAGGTTCTTCCCTGCTAAAGCTTATTCAACCTAAAGACTACTTCTTTGCCTTCCCGTTCAGATTCTCTATGCCCCACCCCTAGGAACCCAGAGCTTCCATTAAAGCATTTATTACTCTAGGATACTGTAATTATTTATTTACATGAACTGCCAGTTCCTCCACGGTCCAAATAAAGAATGCACGATTGTGTATTCGTCTCCCGTATTACCCAACATAATTCTTTGATCTTCACAATGCATCTTTAATACATGTTTAAATGAGTGTAAGAGATCAGCTCGTGTTTTTCCTACTGCTTTTCACTTTTTTCTCAATGTTTGTATTTCAGACCAGTTTCATGGTCAGTATTTGTTTTTCCCTACACCAGATCCTTGCAACTTCTTTGGTATTCCATTCTCTTCCAATAATTAACTGCAGGCTCAAACAGCATTCCAGGAGCATGGGGCTGTACCAGGTTCTGCCTAGCTTTCAAAAGAAATAGAAAGCTAAAGACAAACATGGACTTAAAATCTAGGAAGCAGATAAGATACATACACAAAAAACCACAATGAGGGGCGGTGATAACTGCTATCTCACCAAAGTACACCAATTGTAAGCCAGCCTGCAGAAGGCAATACTCAATCCAACCTGGGAGCCATGGAGTTTCATGGAGGCACCGACTCAGAAGAGGAGCGGGATGATTCCAATACATCAGTATGAGAGAGAGATCTAGGACTCAAAGGTGGAAGGGTGCGCAGTGTGCTCGGCATGTGGGAACTAGTCCAGCTTGGCTCCAGAGCAATGTCACAGCGGCTTATAAAGATAAAGCACTGATGGATTTACAGAATTTGGACAAGCTCAAGAATTCAGTTTTTTGTTTTTGGCTTTTTTTTTTTTTCCCTTTCAAGGACTGGAGATCCAACCCAGGGCTTTGAGTGTGCTAGGCAAGCACTCTACCACTGAGCTACACATTCAGAATTCAAGTTGTATTCAATTGAGTTACCAAGAATTCAAGTTTTATTCCATTGTTTTTTATTTTAATTGTCTTCAGGAAAAAAATTTTTTTTTTAAAATAACATTTAGTTCCCCTAGTATCCTTCTTAATATGATCTCCCTTTTCTGCTTTTGGGCCTTCAAAGTGTATTTACCGGCCAACACTTTCTGATTGTAAACCCCTTCCTCCCTCCCCTCGCACATATTCTTTCTCTTGTTGCCTATAAATACAGCTTCTAGAGACAGAGAGCTGTAAGCACCTTCAGCCCCTGTGCTTGAAGGATGAACACAGATTCTCAGGCTACATCTTTAAAATCTCTCCTCTCATGTACTTGTTATTTCTGATGAAGCATCAGAAATAAAACACTCAAAGGAAACACCACTACAAGAAGAGTTTACGGCCAGGGTAAAAACATCATTTCCCCTTTAATCACTCCTCTGTGCCTGGTGAACCCATTACTCACCCGACAAGCAGTAAAACTCTGATGACAGACCGCATACCAGAAGTGCTTGTAATAGGCTGGCTAACAGCGTGGGGTGAGAGGGCAAAGTTTCAGACTTTTTATCTCCTACCTTCAACCTTAGTTTTACTTTTCTAATCTCACTAGATTATTTTCAGAAAACAGGAGGCGTGTACTTTCTCACCTGGTAATCTCCTGCTGCAGCTGTAAAACTGAAGGCACATAAAACAACACTCCAAAATAGATGGTAGGTTCCAGCGCGTATTTATCAAGCTGCTTCTTCAGAGGTTTTTCTAAATCTACCCAGCGGCGCTGATTCTGCTTGTTGTAGTACCAGAGGCTGAAGTAAGTGACCTGGAAAGACAGAAGCTCACTGAAGGAGGAAGCAGTAACGCACTAAAGGATTTCAATGACTTCGATCACTCTTACCCATGACCTGGGACTGAGGGGCAGCTCTTCCATTGCTTCTCCGCTCAGAAAGGGACAACAGACCGAAGGGGGCAAGAGGCAGGCTCTACCTCTAACCATATACACTACTTGTGTTCAGGAAACAAAGGTTAAGAAGCAATGCAACTACATATCCTTTCTTTTCTTTCCTTCCTTCCATTCTGTTTCTTTGTTTTGTGGTATGGGGAAGTGCAGCCAGGGCCTCAAGCTTGCCAGGCAAGCTCTCCACCACTGAGCAACATTTCCGACCTGCATATCCTTTCTCAAACTCTGAGAACAGACGCATTATTCATGGCCTACCCACCACAGTGGAATGAGTGCTATGCAATTTTACATACAGGTTTTCACAAGAACAAAACATACTAAAAGTATTGTTTTTGGTTTTTCAATTACCTAAATACAAATATATCATAATTAATTTTTTGAAAGAAAAAGCCAGGCCTGGTAGCACACAAACATAATCCTAGCACTCCGGGAGACTGCTGCAGGAGGACTGCTAGTTCAAGGTCAGCCTGGACAACACAGCAAGTTGAAAGCACAAAAGGTGTCCTTACCCAGTAGAATTCTGACCAACAGTGTCACCTCAACTTTTCACTACTATTGAATTTGGCTTCTATAAATAGCTTATTAATAAATGTATTAATAATAAATACATTGTAAATTCTACTTAACATAGATGAAATCCAACCCTTCTTCATTCCCAGCAGTTCAACAGATACAAATTTAAAACAAATATAATGCTTTAAATGATAGTTTAATATATGCAATGAATTCTGAATGAATAGAAACGTAGAATTTTTAGGCCAGGGATATAGCTCAGCAGCACAGCACCTGCCTGGCAAATGCAAGGTCCTGAGTTCGAGGGTACCAAAAAAAATGTAGAAATACTAATCAGTCCCATTTCTTTGCCCTATAAGTCTCATTCAAATAAAACATGAATTTTTAATATGCAGGAGGAAGATTGCACAAGCATGCCTTCAATATTAATTTTTACTTTACAATATTTTACAAGGGAAGAATTAGACCTCCACTATTAGCCTATCAAATAAATTCTGCAAGGGAACTATCCATTGTCCTTTCATATCTGCCAACCCCTACAACATACAGAACACACAGTATATTTGGCTGTATCTGGTGATTTTTTATTTTTTAATTTTTTTTATTTTTGGTTTTGGTACTGGGGATCAAACTCATGACCTCACGCTTGCCAGGCAGGCACTTACGCCACTGAGCTAAATCCCTGGCCCTACACAGTATATTTGGTTGAATGAAAACAATGAATATTCTCTGGCTTCTTAGCTGCCCGTCATGTCATCAACTGTGAATAGAATATTTTAAACATTTACTATATACCAAGTTCTATGCCAAGAATGGAAGAGGTACGGTAGGTAGAATCATTACCACTAACTTTCAAAGTAGATATTCCTATTGGTGTTTGCAAATACTGTTCCAGAACCATTTCTACCAGAATTACCTAGAGAGCTTTCTGGCCCTAAAAAGTAGTTAAATTCCCAGCAATTCTTGTGCCATTGAAGTTTGGAAAGCATCATGCCACTCCACAATGTCCCTCTAACTTTACACAGGAGAAACTTCTATGAAAAAAACCTATGTTTGCCAAGCATGGGGGCACACACCTATAATCCAGCACTCAGGAACATGTGACAGGAGTGTTGTGAGTTCAAGGCCAGCCTAGACTACATAAAGAGACCCTGTTTCAAAAAAACTATGCTTGAACAGCTGCCTGGACATCAAATATTTCAAAATCCAAATATATTTTACAATACCCAAAATTCGAAGCCCTGATACTATTTTTGATACTCTGAATAATTCATTATAAAATGAATTGCATATTAGCCAAAAGGATAGAAAATGTATTACACATATGGAAAACAAATACCATTGCTTCTTTATACAAAACTGCAATTTATAGAACACAAACATCAAGCTTACTACCAAGAGAGCTTAATACTTAAAAGTCAAAGTTCTCAGTTGGATTTCCAGCAGGCACTTACTAGTTGTGAATTGAAAAAAATAGTTCAATTCCATTTTCTCAAGCGTAAAATAAAGTAACACTTCCCTCTCAACTTCATATGAGGACCAGCAGGGGAAAACAATGTGAATACATTGTGCTACTAGAAAATCATTACATTTTAAAGTGATTATTTATGGCAGCTATTAGATAAAAAATAAAGTATATTTTCACTATTAAAAAAAGTGATCATTTAGTTTCACTCATTTAAGAAAAATTTTTTAATTTTACAAGGGGTGATTGAAATATATGGTGATTATTAAAATCATTTTTTAAAGATTGTTTTAGTAATCTGAAGAACTCCAAAATCTGAAACACTTCTGTCCCAAGCATTTCAGATAAGGGAAACTCAAACTGTCACTAGTCATTACGTGGTGTCTGGGATACATTCCTAGAATCACATGTTCCCTTTTCCTTAAATCCAAATCTTCTGGGTTATGCCTATCCTTGTACTGCTTATGGGTTTGGGTGAACTGCAAAGAAAGTTTATTACCAGGCTTTAATTACTGGTTTTGTTCAAGCCTCTCAACACACCTTGGTATCCAACTTTCAGTACCTTCTGGATAAGCTTAATCTCTGGGTAGTTTCTCCTTCTCCCAGCTCTCACTGATGACCAAAGCAAGCTGATCTGACTTGTGAAAAATGTATTCCAACAGAAGCCTCTAAACCACTGATCCCTCTCGCACCCTCTACATCAACGTGCAATTATCACTGTTTTTTATGAAACTTTTTTTATGGTCAGATATTTCACATTCTCCTTTTCTTTTGTTCTGAACCATCACATTCGTTATAATTCCTCAATGATTTCTTCATAACTTTAAAATTTTTCATAGCTAAGTGTATTTTTCCCCTAAGTGTACAGATAATTGTGCCTGCTATGTATATGATGCTATGATTTTTGGTACTGGGGATCAAACTCACAACCTTGCACTTGCCAGGCAGGTGCTTACGCCACTGAGTCAAATCCCCAGTGTGCCTGCTATGTAAACTACAATTAAAAACAAAAGTTAAATGGAACTTGGCTTCTTTTCAGGCGACATAGTTGACTCACACTCATGAACTGACATTGACTCTGAGAACAAATGATTCAATAATCAAGTTTTTGGTTTAGAGGAAAAGATAGTTTACAAAGTTGAGCTTGAGAAAAAGGCACAATGCCCTGAATCACAGTCCTCTATGAACATACCAGCTATCACAAACAGGTCCAAGTCTTGACAAAATGTAAACCTTTTCCTAATGTCCTAGCCATTTCTTGTCTAAAGTCTTTTTGGTCCTACTATTTTTAAAGCAGCGTGGAGGAACACATAAATTAGCAGGAGGATTTTGATTAAAGTTAATTGCAGATAAAAAGCAAATATAATTTTATCCTGATGCTTTTCTTAGACTAGGCCAAAAGTTGGAAGACTTTTCATCAGGAGAGAGATGAGAGGAGATAGTTGCAGATAAAGTCTATCCCAGGCAGAGATCATCTAACAAGGGTAGTTAACAAGTATTAACCTAATTCAAGCCCTGGGCTTACCTCTACGCTGAGTCTGCCATAAATAATGAAGCATCCTGCTTCTTCCTTTTGACAGAAGGCAGTGGTCACATTGCCTCAAAGCAGGCAGCCTTGTCTCCTTTTCTGTTTTGTTTTTGTTTTTCTTTTTGTTTTTTTGTCTTTTTGAGACACGGTCTCGCTATGCAGTTCAGGCTGACCTTGGGCTCACTTTGTAGCCCAGGCTGGTCTTGAACTTGCAAGGATCCTCCTCCCTCAGCCTCCCAGAGTGCTGGGATTACAGGAGTGCACCACCACACCTGGCTTTTCCTTTTCTCTTTATCGTTATTCCATTTTCTTCCATCCTTGATCAAATAATAATATACTATTTTACAGTCAAGGTGATAATATACAATATTGCTACACTCATCACATATAAATGAGGACTCAAGAAAATAACAATCGAAAGTACATTTTGGTCTACTTTTAAGGAATTTTATCAAACTGAAATCCAAGTAAATGAACTCCTTGAGTGGTCAGATTTTGCTGTCGTTGTTGTTGTGGCATTTAATTATAAGGAAAAGAGTCAAATGAATTTGCATGAATTGAAAGCCAATTTCAAAGATTTACGGGAAGAAAGTGCAAGGCATCAAAAGGAGCATTACGTACAAAAAATGAACTGCTTGTACATATATCTATTTACAATTCTGGACAATCAGATGATATAAAGAACATAAGGACTCTGAGACACAATAAAGTTAATTTTTTTAAAAATATATTCTTCTGAGCTACACTTGGTGGTGCACGCCTGTAATTCCAGCACTTAGAAGGTTAGGGCAGGAGAACTGCCATAAGTGTGAGGCCAGGCTGGGCTACACAGTGAGACCAAGGCTGGCCTGAACTACATAGCAAGACATTGTCCAAAAAAAAAAAAAAGCCTAAAATAATATATTATTATTGGACTGGACTTGGTTACTTTTCTCAGTAGAAGAGCATTTGCTATCACATGCAAGGTTCTGCATTTGATTCTCAGCACCACCAATGGATACACCTATTTATTAATCTATTCTATACAGTTGTCTATAGGTTACTGAAAGTAGACTGTCTTAGGTTCACCTAATCAGTATTGACTGACTGCCTACTATGTGTCAATCTCTATTCTGGGTACTGGTGATACAGCACTGAACAACAGAACAAAATTCTCGCTCACATAGTTTACATTCCTGTGGGTAAAGACATCCAAAACATGGGGTGTGCCACATACCAAGAAATGCTACAGAAATATGTATTTAATCATAAGATTTAAACTGTAAGTATCATCACATGTTTAAAGAATAAAGTAGTATTAAATAGGAATTTTAATATATATATTTAACACATATTTAATACTGAATTTACTTAATATATTTAAATATATATTTAATACATATTTATATATTTAATATATTTAAATGCCACAAATATTTAAATATATATTAAATTATATATATTTTATATATATGTATATATTTATACATTTTACTCCTTGTCTTGGTTACTTTTCTCTTGTTGCTAGGACAAAATACCTGACACCCAAAATTAAGGAAGGAAAGGTTTATTTATTTGGAGGTTTCAGCCTGTAATCAGATGGCTCCAAGGCAGGGTGGCATGGCACAGGGGCAACACTTCAAGGCAGCAAAAGGCAGCAAAAAGCACCAAGAGCAAAAGTGAAGGAAGAACAAGCTTCTTTTCCTCCCTTATATTGTAAGCAACCTACACCCCTTGGGTAGGTGTAGCCCTCACACCATCTCTGCACCCTCCTCCTGCATGGGCTGAAGACATTTACAAAGGATCCTGGCCCCCTGATGAATCACTTAAACTTCTGACCTTCTCAAACTGATACAATGAACAACATCGTTGAGCAGTAAGGGCCTGTCCTCTACACCCCAGG
>RJWT010018401.1:0-18921 GCA_004365215.1 Cuniculus paca
ATGGTGGAAAGAACAAGGAAACGGCTTCTTCCTTAGAGTCTTGATAAAGTAAGAAGCCCTGCAGACACCTTGACTTTGCAACTTCTAACTTCCTGGTGGTAAGGCGATAAATTTGTGTTTTAAGTCACTGAATTAATAGTAATCAGTTCCATTATCAATAGAAAGCTAGTAATGCAAATACAAATACTCAAAACTTTGCATTGGGAAAAAAAGTTTTCTTGGTCCTGAACTTGCAGAGAAAACTTTATTCCTAGAAATTTTACAAAACAAACTTTATAATAGAATCAGCCTGATGAAAAATGATCTCAATTATAATTTTGAGAAGGAAGGATAGGGAAAAAAAGGGAGATAGAGAAAGAGAGAGTGAGCGATAAAGAGCTAGCAAACATTGCATAGGTATTTTCACATAGCTGTCTTGTTTTTTTTATTTATTAATTTTTAAAAGATCTGTCTCATTTGTAATAATAGCTTTTTAGAGGGAGAGGAGAGAATTCAGTAGGAAGTCAAAAGAATGTTGATCACTCATGAAAATTGGAGAATGTTCAGGTGAGCTTACTGCATGCCAAACTCTTAAAAAAAATAGAATGGCATTTACAGGCCAGACTTGTCTCAAAAATAAAAATATCAAAAAGGGCTGGGAGGGTAACTCAGTGCAAAGGCCTTGGGTTCAATCTCCAGGATATGTATCTATACATCTATATATCTATATATCTATATATCTATGTCTATATCTATAGCTATATCTATCTATCTATTATTTCACCTGATAAAATGGCAGGGGCATTGTATTGCCCATTGCAATCATGATTTCAGAAGCTGGACAGATTTTATCTGTAGAGCACACAGAAAGAATGGCTTCAAATCAGCCATACCACTGATTTAGCAGTTAGTGTGCCATTAAGTATATACTGTGACATTAAAAAGCAATCAGTGTTTTAAATGCTTAAAAAATCCCTTTCATAATCCAAGAAACTGGGTTGACAGAACTACAATTTTCCTAGGTTTTAAACTTTTAAGAATGGGCATTTCTAATTTTGCAGAATGTTATACTATAGAAATGAGTGTGCATGGTGAAACTATGGGACATGGGTATAATGAATGGATAATACACTTTTGTTCTGTGACCTTTAAAATTTCTATCAACATTTTAAAAAATCTTTTACTTCTTAATAAAAATGTACAGAGGAACAAAAATAATAAAACTAATACATCCTTAGTTCACTGTAACTTGTACTACCTTAGAAACATTGAATGTTAGCAGTTTGGTTCTTTGTGTTTATTTTAGAATCATTTGAACAGCATTTGCTAACTCTTCACAGTATAAATCACAGTAACAAGTAAATATCTTTTCTATGCCTTAGTAAATTTTCATTTTCCTTTCTAAGTTTGAATTCACTATCAAGAGTTTATCCTTTGATCTTCCCAAGACAAGAACTATCTCTGAAAATCTCTTATGTGAAAATTTATGTTAGTGTTCTTTGCTATGGGACATCTTCATCCTGTTTATTGCAAATACTTTTCTTTCTTTAAATTGCTAAGTTGTCTTGTGATGAATATCTGCTTGCATATCTAGAGTCTAGATAGCTTATTTAGAGTCTAGATTTTATAGTAACTTTCTCTGGAGCAGTTCTTCCATTGATAAATGCATTTATTTTTTATTAAAATTTTATTTCCAGTGTGTCATGCTTTTTGTTGTTGTTAGACTTCTAAATTTGATGGCCAATATCCTCCAAGTATCTACCTTTGTGTACTGTCACATGGTTTTAGCACTGAGACAAGACAGAAACACAACTGGCACATTTGGCTGGCTGTGTGAATTCACTAAATTGTGCAAGGGTTCATTCACAAGAGACTTTGAAAACAAGGACATAATTGTTGCTGTTAGGGACACTCATCTGTTATTTACATAATATCTGAAGGCTGAAGATTAGTAGCAAAATTTGAAATTAATGACATTTCATGCAGTTAATAGTCCATGGTGACTAAAGTTTCACTGTGTTTGAGGGGGCACTGATGCTATCTAACTAAAAGAGATTAGCCAAAAATTGGTCACAACACAACTCCGCATATCTAGGATTGTCTGTATTGGGATCTGATTACACAAGGAGATTTAACCACGAAAACTCAATTTTAAATACAGACAGAAAAAGAAGCAGAGAGAAAGAAAGAGAGAGAGAGAGGAAGAATAGGAATGACACTTTATAAAACAAGCAAAAATAAAGACTTTTTTAAAAAACACAATAAAGGAAATGGAAATGTTATTGGACATATTTTATGTAAGTAATCCCATGCAATATGAATTGAGAGATAGTAGAAAATAAGGAAATGATGTCAAAGAAATATTCAGCTTATCTTGGATTTAAATGACAAAGAGAGATCATTAAAATAAATCAATCCAGAAGGCTAGAAAGGGAAGGATTTGTGAAAAAAGTCAGGCAAGAGATGCACATAGAACATAAAGACAGTTTTATAAAACCAAATCATACTAGAATTTTTCCCATAAAGTACAAGGATTATGATAAATGTGAGTGCTATGTATGTATATTTGGAAAACCAACTGTGCCTTCTGCTTTACTTGCCTTTTTTGCACCAGTCATTTCTTGAACAATATTCTATTTCTACAGTATTATTCTGTAACCATGCTTTTCTTTGACAAATCAAGTACTAAATAATTCATTGCTGCTCTGAAGGGAAAAGAATCCACAGTATACTGCTGGAGAAGGTTTCCCTTCCTCATACGCAGAGCGGTTTAGTACACATATGCAGAAGCACATTCTGGCCTTTTGTGAACACCTTTCAAATGAGGCAGGACCAAAAGCCACATTAGAGGGGGTTGGACTTATAGTCAGCAGGCATGTTTTGTTACCCTTATATTTTAAATGAGGTTAATTATATTAGCATAGCTAGCTGAGCATAAAATAAACACTTCTACTAAAGAAAGGATTATACCTAAATAAGAATGATGATAATTCATAGGTTGTTTGAAAATTGTATTTCCAGTCCCTTTATTACAGATAGATGTTTTATATATTCCCCAAAGAGAAAGGAGAAGCCATAGTGGGACACATAGAACAGATGTTCTTGAATAAAATAATAATGATGCTAATGTTGATATAGGGAAGTTTAATGGTTATTTCCAAGAACAAAAATGTATTAGATAAGGGAATATCTAGTTATAACATGGTTATCATGTAAATTATTGATGAGGATACAAAAAAGTAAAAAGCATTTTTTTAAATTATCATCTCTCAAAATCCAAAGAATACAGCTCATTTTATGTTAAAAGAAATATCAATAAGTTTGCTAGAGGAACATATATATTTTTTTCTCTCTTTTATGAGGTACAAAATAAGTTGAAGAAATAATGTATACAATCATAAGATATTTATGCTGCATATCTCTAGGGCCCTTGAAGGGCTTGCAAAATTCATACCATTAATTCTTGCTCTGTCCCTGTGAGATAGGAGCAAGCAGATATTATTAGACAATAGCATAACAGATGCACACACATGAAAGCAGGAAACCGGTGACTGCAGGGAGAAGCACTGATCTCCAGCTCTCTGCCTTTGGGGGAACCACTAGCTACAGGCAAACTGTGTTCTTTTCACAATCTACCAGACCTTTACCCAGGATGCAAGAATGTTCTGCCTCTTTTTTTCAATAACTAAATTTATCTAAGTAACTTCTTATATTGAATACAAAGAGATTTTTTTCTGGCTCTGTTATACTCCTTTTTTTCTTTCTAATAGCAGATTGTCTATCATTTGAATCACTTTGTCCATAACTCATTTTCCAAGAGATGACTATCACTATATGGTATATTTCCACCTGCATTCCCACAGGCCAGGAAGAAATTCAGACCCTCTTAATTTTGTCTTCAAGATTTATGTAAATCCAGAATTGTTAACCATCTCATATTGATAGTTTACAAATTCATTTTGTTTGGAAATTCTGTTGAAGATCACTTTGAGAATCTATAAATTTGTAGTGCTTGCCTGTCAACATAGGCCAGAGAAGTTAAGCCCAGACAAAGATATGGATCCATAGACAACAATGCATTTGTTTTCAGAATCATCACCTGCCAAACTTTGGCCTTTAATAACAGTGCTACTAATGATCTCAAAAAACAAATCTTAAATTTCTGTGATAATAATCAAAACATTATCCTTCATTTACTGTGTATTTTTCAGCTTGCTAAATACTTTACAATTGCTACTGCACAAGACACATAAGAGATGACATGAACACATTAGTCACATTTCCTTTACTGGGACAAAACAAATGACATTCACAATTTAAAAGAAGAGATATTTGTTGCAGCTCATTGTTTTCATTGGTTCAGTTTCTGGCTGGTTCATTCCAAGTCAGAAATAACTGGTGGAAGAGAATGGCAGAGAAAAGCAGAAAACACTGAGAAAAGGGACAACTAGGAAGCACTGAGAAAAGGGAGAATCAGGGGACAAAAATATACTTTTTCAGATCATGCTCTCAGTGACTCACCTATTCTGAAAAGGTCCTACGAATAATACTTTTAACTATGAATTCATTAGTGGATGCCTATGATGTCCCCATGATCCAATCACCTTTGCAAAGGTGCTACCTTAGCACATATAATTTTTAACAGCATTTAAGTTTGGTGTTTCAGTACATAGGAGAGAAACTGAAAGAATTATGTTTTGTTGTGTTTTGTTTTTATTCTCTTTAAAATAAAAAAATTGTATTGCTAAATAATCTTCACCTGCACATTTTATTAGTGACTAATAAATTGGAGAGGGGGAGAGAGAGAGAGAGATTCAACACTAAAATGCTAGAATTCACTGAACAAGATATCAAAATGCTCATAGAATTTTTTATATATTTATGGAAAAGTTTACTTTGGTACTGTAGCAGAATGAACCTTACTTGCCTCACAGTTTATGCGGCTGATTGTTTATATTTTGATAGTCATATCATATTTCCAATGAATGCATTAGCTCTCACCCTACCTGCAACTGGAGACTGTGCAAGATGAGAAACAGATTTCACCTCATCACAATAGTTGTCAGACAACCAAAGGGCACATAATGAATGAATACAAGTGTGCCTAAGATTCTGGCTTCCAAACATTTTGATGAGGTCAAAACATGTCCCTGCTGCTTTCCTTCCCAGGGAAGTAGACCCACTAGCTTGGGACCACTATTCCAGGAGCATCAGCAGACAGGTATTACTTTGCTTTTGCTTTCAGTATTAAAGTTGAAACTTCATGTAAATTGTGAGAATAATACGGTATGTCAAAAACAATAATGTATCTAGTATCCAGGTCTGTCTCACCACTTAAGTAGTCAGCCGAACATAAACCTGGTGAATTTTTACTGTGCTCTGTAATTTCTTTAAATATGCTTTCTAGAAGTCTTAGGGGATTATTTGAAGAATTATTGTTTTGAAATATACAGGTAATGCTAGGGTATTAAGATCTCGTCTTTGAGATCTTTACACCAATCTAATTTCAGATAACAGTAAAATAAATGATCACAGACCTGCTGCCTTCCAGATTTCAGGTATGCAGTACAATAGATCAAACCAAGGTGTGCAAAGGGGCTGTGGGTGTTTGTCAAAGCACTCACTGTCAATTATCAAACATTATGAGTTTAGTCTAAGTCGAAAGACGTTTAACAATTCCTTTTTGACTCTACCTTTTATGTCCTTCTGAACTTTATTTTTTTTTTGAAAAACAAATACATGTATTGCTGGTTCTTTTTTACTTCATTCATTCATCACAATTATATTTGTTTGCTAATAATTTCTTACAATTCATTTGTCTAGAGGAAAAATCAACTTCTCTATGCATGCATGTGCTTATATATATTATATATTATATATTATATATTATATATTATATATTATATATTATATATTATATATATATTCAAGTGATAGTTTTCATGGTGCTTCCTTTTATAGGATTTTCAGGCTGGGGTGTAACTAAATAGTGCAGATTTTGCACGACTTGTGCAAGACACTGAATTCAATCCCCAACATAAAAATTTTACTTTTATATTGTAGGATTTCTGTCTTTTTTATTTTATTTCAAAGAGAGAAAAAAAAACACAGAAAAAAATGAAAAACAGGAGACATACAAACAGCTATCAATTATAGATTTTGGATCTTATTTACTCTGTCAGTTTCTTACACTAGGGAGACAATACAGTATTTACACATGTGAGTCTGACTTATTTCACTTATTAGTATGGTATTAAGTCTCATTCATTTACCTATAAAATCTTCAGTGTGATCCTTCTGGATCCATTGTACTTGTACTCCATTGTATAAAAACACCATATGTTTTTATCCATTCCTCAGCTGATGGGCATTTGAGTTGCTTCCAAGATTTGGCTATTACAAATTGTGCTGCTATAAACATAGGTGCACATATATCACTGTGGTATGACATTTTCAATTCTTCTGGTAAAATGCCCAAAAAAGGGCTAGCTGGGTCAAATGGGACCTCTATTCCTAATTTTTTGAGGAACCTCCACACTGATTTCCACAGTGGTAACACCAGCCTACACTCCAGCCAAGAGTGGAGAAGAGTTCCTTTTTCCCCACAGTCCCTCCTGCATTTGTTATTGGTAGACTTCTTGATCTTTTTGCATTCTCTCTGGAGTGAGATAGAATCTCAGTATTGCTTTAATTTGCATTTCTCTAAAGACCAATGATTCTGAAAATTTTTTCATAAACTTATTTGCCATTTGTATTGCTTCATCTGAGAAGTGTGTATTCATCCCAGATGTCTATTTTTGAATTTTGGGGGCCCGATCTTTTTAAATTCTTTATATGTTCTACATAGAAGTCCTTTGTCTGAGGGAGAGTTGGCTCCCAATTTGTGGATTTTCTTTTCAGTCTGTTGGAGATTTCTTTTGACATGCAAAAACTTTTTAATAAAATGAGATTCCCAGTTGTTGATTCTTGGAAGTATTTCCCATGCAGTTTGTTTTTTGTTCATGAGGATTTCTTTCTTTTTTAAAAACTGAATAATATGACTTGTGTGTGTGTATACCATTTAAAAATCTGTTAACCCGTGGATGAATATTTAAACTGTTTCCATATTTTGCTATTATAAACAAAGATCTCTTTGAGATCTTGTTTTCTAACACAAAAGTATTCTATATGCATGAAACACACTTATAATGCCAGCCACTCAGGAGACTATGGCAGAAGGAATGACTGAGTCCAGGAATTCAAGGCCAGCCTGAGCAATGAACTGTGTCAGAAGCAAAAGGAGACGCAGAAGAGGAAGGAGGAGAAGAAGGGGGAGAAAATGGAGAGAAGAGTAAAGAGGAGGGAGTATTCAGGGGGAAAGAAGTGAGATGGGGGGAAATATGAAGACAAGGAAGAGGAAGGAGAAGGAGCTACAATAGATAAATCTTGGGTAAATCTAGAAGATGCTATGCTAAGTGAAATATACCATTCACAGAAGAACAAATACTATGGAGTCACATACATGAGGTACCTAAAACAGCTAAACTCAAGGAAGCAAAAAATAGAATTGTGGTTTATCAGATGTGGAGAAGGAAGAGAAACTGAATTGCTATCAGTGGGCATAAAATTTCAGTCACCAAGATGAATAAATCTTAGAGATCAACTCTGCACTATTGTGCCAGTAGATTAAAAAAGTTACATTATTCATGTAAAAGTTTGCTAAGAAGATCAATACCATTTTAATTGTCTTTTCTACATTGAAAACTTAAAATATTTTTATAATACTATGCATTATTTCTGGTTAAACTGTAAAATAGTTTATTCTCTAATTCCTATTTTCCACTACTCAATGTTTCTTAGCAACATAAACCAATAAAAAGTAGTATGCAATTATAACCATTTCTAATGTACATAGCAGTCCTCTCAAGCATTCAATATAATTCTGAAACCATTTACTAATTCCCTGATTTTCTGGAAAATACTTTTTCCAGAACCTATTATTGACCAACCCAATGATGAACACTAGAAATCCAGTGGTAAAGAAAAGGATGGGCCAGACTAATACCTACTGCAAATTACAAGTGAGTAATCACACATAAAAGTAAATGATAAAGTATACATGGTATGATACAGATCATTTAGAATTTATTCAAATAACATTACTGATCAGTTGCTCTATATTGTTATTTTTAAGACACTGGAAATATAAAAATGAAAAATTATGATCATTGTTTCAAAATGTTTAAGGTGATTCACAAATTGTAGTAAATATTCAAAGGTTAATTCCTCACCAATGTGTGGGATGTGGTCAGAAAATGAAAATAGGGTTGTTGACAAATGAATTTTAAAAGCAGAGAAAAGGATTGACCAAGGAAGAGATTACAACTAGAAATACTTTGAGAAACATAAAAATATGACACAATTATGAAAGTTAAAATGATTTAGTGTAGTGGGAATACATCTAATAGGTTTGGCTGTGGATGAGGGAAAATGGACAATGACATAGATGTCTAGGGAAGGAGACTGAATGGAACATGCTGGCACTAGTTTTATAAAGCAGTGTAACATATTTATTCTGTGTTAGGTGTTTAGTGTTTGTCCTGTGGTAACTGAAAGACACTGAAAAATTAAAACAGGACTTATGATATTAAGTTTTTTGTCCTGAAAATACAAGCTGCAACATAGAGGGTACATAAACAAAACAAACAGATTCATGGGATTCTCTGTCAGGTGACTTTTGCAACAATCTAGACAAGAGACTACAGAAATTCAAAGAAGAGCAGTGGTATAGAAATAGAAAGGACATGGCCACCCACTAGGGACTCCTTCTGTCTCTGTCTCAAACAGAAGCTTTCTTTCTGTCAATAAATATATTCTGCTCATAACCTCTGTTGTTCCTAAAATTCATTCTTCGATTTTTAGAGAACACGAACTCACACGGAACGTCTAGTAGATTGGGAGTTTCGTTCCTCTATATCATTTGGAGGTCTTCCACTGAGATCATTGGATGGAGGTAAGAGTTGGCTTTTGTTTCATGGACTCTGGACTGGGACTTGTTTAGGTAACAAATTTTTATGCTTCAAATTTTGCTTCATCACTGCCAGTTGCTTATAATTACTTGTAATAATTGCTTGTGATCTGTTTTTGCCCATTGTTTTTAATTGCCTTGTCTTTTATATAGTTTTGTTAAAATAATGATAAATCTAAGTTAAAACATGGGAAGGTTATGATATTTCTTTAATGGGACAATTTTATTATTTTGTTCTTCTACATGTTGCATTTAAATTAGGAACTAAATTTACTGGTACCCCTTGCTTGACTGTATTCAGACAACAGCATCAGAAAGAATAATATTAGAACATCCTTAGAAGACTTTAATACGAACTTCTGTAAAATAGTTCTTAAATGAAATCTAGCTCAGACTTAGAAAATATACATGCTTACAATAAAACTGGGGCTCCTTTCACCATTTAAACAGCGCTACGCTGGTGGCCGGCTTCGAAATCTTAGGGGACAGGATTCATTGAGACAGATGGGCTCTGATCCTCTTCTACATTCTACAGGAAACATCAAGCCTGTTCTGCTTCAGTTTTCATTCTTTGGCTTTACTTCTAATCATTTTTCCCACTTTGTAGTTTGTCAAAATAATGTATTAATCTGGTTCTTCTACTTTATCAAAAATTTAGAGATAATTGTAACTAAAACTGGGGGGATTTATGACAAAATGTCAGACTCCATCAATAAAGGGACCTAAGAGCCAATGGGTCACAATTGCTATAATTTAAAAACAGTTTCTAAACTTACCTGTCAGCTCTAATGTTCATACTTTGATTATACGTGCTTTGATTAAAGTTTGTTGTTAACTAAGAAGGTGCCAAACTCCAAGGCATTATACAGATAAAACAGTAATGAATATGCTAGATTTCTTTCAGATTCTTTATACTGGAATCCATCAGATCTTGTTCAGAAAAAATGTTATGTGACATATATCGAGGCCTTAACTAGCTAGGCTAAGTGGGTTTTAAATGACATTGCAGCTGGTCTCTCTCTTCTAAATAAAAAAGTAAAATTAATGAGACAGGTAATCCTCCAAAATCAGATGACCTTAGACATTCCAACAGTATAGGAGGTACTTAGGCAATTGTAAGAACTAAATGTGTGTACATTCCTGATCCTTCTGCCAATAGCCCAATAACTGTTCAAGATATTAGATGACAAATCAATAACATGTCAGATTCTAAAATTCCCCTGACCTTATTTTTATCCTCCTTATAGGAATTAATTCCAGCTTCTCTTAGTAAGTCTTTCTTAACTGTACTCATAATTATCCTGTTGATTCTATTATTTGGCCCATGCATACTTAATTGTTTCTTTGGCTTTGTCTCCTCCAGACTTAAAGCTGTATGCCTACCAAAGATGAAAATGCCTGTTATCTACTGGAGGTCATTAGTTAGAACCTCTGAAGAGTATCTCTGACTGTCATTCAACAACTAAGACCCTGTTCAGCCTGAAGAAGCCAGATTGGTCATCACCCATACTCCCTCACATCAGTTCAAGTTACTTCTTCAGAGGGGGAAATGTTACAGGTGGCAGAGTTAGATAGAAATATTATAGGCATTCAAACAGGCCCTCAAAGGAGCCAGTGCAGAAGACCAGATGTCTTGTGACCTTGGAGGAGACAGAATTTGTTTGAGGGAATTGGTACAAGTATGTAGCATATCTTAATCATTTTTTATCTCTGTTTGGTTACTTTTCCCTTGTTTTTGAGACAAAATACCTGATGCCCAAAATGAAGGAAGGAGAAGTTTATTTCTTACAGTTTTGGGGGTTTCAGTCCATACTTAGCTAGCTCCAAGGCAGGGTGGCATGGCTGAGGGGTAGCCGTTTATGGTGGCTGCAAGTGGTAAGAACAAACAGCACCAAAGAGAGAAAAACATGCCCCCATTCTGACCTTACATTGTATGTCAGCTCCACCCCTGGGCGGGTGCAGAGCTCACACCACCAATCCCAGCACTAGACAACCAGTCAATCACAAAGGCTAGAGTCAGCCTCCTCCACCACTACATGAGGCTTGTGGGGGGCCATCTATATACAAACTGTAACAATCTTTTTACCCCCCATACACACATTTTCTCTTCTCTTCCTTGCACTTGAGACTGTAACAGTAACTGAAATAAGACACAGAATGTCAATTATACTATGATTTCTGCTATATGAAAAGCACAAAATGTAAATAAAAGAGTAAAAGGAGAGATGGCAAGATGGATTATCATTTTATGAGATGGTAAGGAGAGAAGAAGAGTGATCAGAAAGATCTCTCCTCTCTGTGAAGGTATTTTGCAGGCTTTCATCTAGAAGAAGGAGAGGAAAGGGGAAGGTTTGATATGAATGGATAAGGTTTGCAACAACTACTGAGAAAAAAGACAGAAAAAAGACACTGTTGGAGTTAGGTTGAGTTGTTTTCCTGAGCGTTTGGTAACATTTGCCTATTCATTGACATACTAATTTATTCCACAAATATTTGTGGAAGCTACTATGCAATGGGATTTTTTTTTCTTGGTGATGAGGCTCAGCCATGAATTAAAAGAGAACTATTATAGGCATGTTGATGCAGAGGCTGAAACAAGAGGATTACAAGGTCAAGTAGAGCCTGGGCACCATAGGAACTTAGTGAGAACTCATCAGAAACAAAATAATAAATTAAGAAGGAGTGGTAATATAACTCAATAAAAGGTCCTGGCTGTACTCCCTAGTACCACACGACCAAACAAAAGCTCTTCCCTAACAGGAAGTTGAGGAAGGAAATGAGAATCACAGTAAGTGAACCACATACCTAATGCCATCACGTTCAGAAATTGTTTTCTGGCATTTTCCTAATGAAGATTCTCAGGTTGCTGTTCACTCTAAATGAAATCATTTATTTTGAGAGCCTTTAAGTTTATTTCATTTTAAAAATTGTAACTCAAACATTGAAATTCTATAATCTTATTGGGTATTGGATGTTTTGATACATGTATACATAGCACAATGTTCAAGTCAGGGTAAGGATATCTATTTCCTCAAACATCTATCATTTCCTTGTGAAAACATTTCAAATACTTTCTTCTAGCTTTTGAAAAATACAAAGCATGTTATCTTTATCTGTAGCAACCGTACTGTGCACGACAAAGCATTTTTATTAAGCACGCCTTAAGAAATGGCTTATGACCCAGACCTTGAAAACAAATCTGCAGTTGAGAAGTAGCACATACAGGAAAACTAATGGAAGAGCAAAAGCAAGTTTTCACCACAGGGCAAAAATTTATTAAACATAAATTATAATGAATACTAATATCCATAGTATGCTTCTTAGGTGTCTGTTAAGCTTTGCAGGTGCCTAAAAAGGGCATGACTCTAGCTCAGCTGTTTGACAGAGACCAGAGTCTAGGCAGAGAGTAACACAATTGAATTGATCCCAGAAGCAAGTGCTGTGGGGTCAGAGGAGGATGTAGCTCTCCTTGGCACAGCCATTGAAAATTTTATTAGGTAATAATACTAAGGCTGATTTTAAATATGAGAAGAATTCCACAGAGAAAAAGTAACTAAAGAAGTAATAGTAATAATGATTCACATACTCTATTTCTGTGATGATTTTTATATGCAAAACCAGAATAAAAGTCTCGAGCAATAAAATGGATGTTCCCTACAGCAGGTTTCTATAAAAAATATGGTTGTTTGGTGAAGCCCAGCCTTACCAAGACAGCTCAGGCACCATGGTTGTCAGTCTTCTGCTTTCCTCCATAACTGGTTGTCTCCTCCTGACAAACAGTTCTGTTACTGAGAAAATTTTGAATTGAATTTCCCCAGCAGACTATACAGGTATTCGTGCTCATCAAAGTATTTCATTTAAACTACAGTTAAGTGAAATTAAGATGGCATTAACTTCCTCTGTTCAAATGATGCTACTGAAAGGTAAAAATATCACCCTGACACACAAAGAAATGAAATGAAAAATTGACACAGACAGCACTTAGAATGGATGGAGTCTTTCTAATGAGTGATTACCTAGGGTATAACTGTATTGATTGTGTTTTGCACATGTCAAAGGGAACTGGCCAGGATGAACATGAAAAAAATCCATCTTAGAGACCACTAGGACAGAGCCTCCCACTTCCACAGGCACTAAGTCATAAACTTTATTCGAAAAAGAAAAAAATGTGAAGTTTTTAAGGTACCAATCTCTTCTTCAGAATTTGACTCCATAAATGGTTTCCTGCTAGCAGATAAACATATGCTCAGGTAATAATCTGTGGAGGACAACTGATAAGTGAACACTTGACGAACAGACTCTTACAATTCTTCTCCATATGAAGAAGTAATTTCTTTATATTTCTGTTGATTTTTCTTATAAATAAATATCTTTTGAGATACATATTCTCTTTTTTATTCTCTCACTATAATGAAAAGCAGTTATTTCTATGCTTTCATTTATATACCATGGGCCTCTGATGTTTTAGCAGGGATGGGTGAAAAGAAAGGTGAAAAGTCTACATTTTTATAGGAAATCCCCAGGGAGTAAATGCAGACATGCACATATATACCTGTGAGCACACACAGAGATGGGCGCATACACACCCAAGTGTGGGGATGTATTATTGGGCAGCTTTGCTGGCAGAATGAAGTGCAATTCCTCCTCGCCCTCTTATGATGTTGGGATTCACACTCAGAGCATCTGAGACCTGTGAAAGTCCTGCCCATCTGCACACAGCAACTTTTCCATTTATGCAGGGGAAAGAGTTCTTAAGGTAGTTTTGACCTGTGAACTGCTGTCCACAAAAATGTAACACTGCAAAGTCCACCTCAGCTACCTTTTGCCCTGAACCAGTAAAGGGACATAGAAGTCTTGAACATCACTTCTAAGCATACATGGAATTTACAGAAGTAACAGAACATCTTTTCTTTGATTTCATGCTTTTAGACACCTAAGAAAAAGCTGTTTATCTTATGAATCTATATTTTGAAACCCATCTCTCCTCTTGTCTTCCTTTACTACTTACTAATTTAACTATAGTAGAACTTACAGCAAATATTTATTGAATAGGAATATTTTTTACAATGAATTTGCCTGCTGTTCCTGTTTCTCAACAAGCATACCATGTTAAGTATAACTACATTAAAAGGAGAAATGACAGAATTATAGTTCTTCTGGGTTATCTGGGGTGGGGTTCTCCTGGAGGAGGCTGCCATAGGATGAAGCTATCAATGGCTGCATGGATGATCTCCAGACGTGTGTAGACTATGGTCTGAATGCTCACCTGTGCTATGTTTGGATCTGGAATGACCCAGAAGTTTCAGGTTTCATAGCTTGCTCCCCAGCCTGTGGCACTAGTGTAAAGTGGTGCAATCTTTAGAGGTTGAGGATTCATAGAAAGGAATTAAGTCAATGGACTGGACGTGTCCTTGTGGGTCATATTAGGAGGTTGTTCCTTTCCCTCTGCCTCATGACCATCATGAGGTAAGCAACCTTGCTCCATCATATGCTCCAGCCAAAACAAGAGGACCAGCCAAAACAGCAGATGCAGCATTCACTGAAATGTCCAAAACTACAAGCTAAAATAATCCTTTCCTCTTCTTAAATCAATTTATTGCAGGTATTTTGTCCTAGCAATGGAAAGCTAAGACAATCAATTTACACGAATGTATATCTCACTCCCCACCATGATTTTGCAATCTCTTTCTTTTCTGCCCTTGATTTTAAACAGAGTAAGATACACTTCAGCATGTTATGGGCATTTTCTCCTGAGATGTCTGTGTGTAAGACACAGATATTGTATTCTGATTCTATAACTTAATTTTTGAACACGGTGCTTTTAGACGAAGGTATTCAAAGGAAAATTATACTAGTCCCCAACTCCCTGATTCTCAAATATCTGTATTCAACACCAGTAATTGCCATAAAATTGGAAACCTTCCTTTAGTAAAACAAAAAATTAACAAAAGATACCCTGTTGAATGTGGGAGGATAAAAGGAGGCTGACTCTCACCAGAACAGAAGAGTTTCCCAAGTTTCTCCTGTGAAGAAAGAGATGAAAGAAAAGAAGGAGAAATAAATGTACCTTACTAGTTGCAGGCATATTAAGTGATCATAGATTTTCATTAAATAGTATGTCAAGGTGGAAAATCATTTAACTCTTACATGTAACAAAGATTTGCTCTCTCCTATCTCATTCAACTTAATGTACATTAAGATGCTTAGATGGTAATTTCTTCTCTAGTGAAGTATCATTCAGAAGTATTAAACACCAGGTATATTTTTATCATTTTAAAATTCAGCTAAAGACTTAAAGCAAAGCTTTGTACTCTTAATTCTTATCAATAAAATGGTGAAACTAATTTTCATTTTTGATTTTATGTATGCAATTCAATTAATGACTTTTTAAATTTGATCCCTACATTACACTTAAAATGGAGTTGGCTAATTTTTAGAAGAGTATAAGAATGGTGGTGGAAGGAAGACAGTGTGTGAAAGCTTCATTATACATTGTGTAAGTAAAATTGTTATTGGCGTTTAATAGTCTCAAGGCTGTAAGAGAGTATTGATCAGTTGTTGAAGTGTTGTTAAGGTGCTGTAAGACAAAATTTGAGGTGGGTAAATAGAAAGCAAATAAAATTTATGAATTTACACTGATGTCTAAGGTCCCCAAGAATCCTAAGTAGTCACTATGCCACTAAATATGTGTTTCCCTTTCCTTTTCTATTAGACAGCAAGGCAATACATACTCACTAAATAATGCTGTAAAGGTAAAATGTTCAGTGCAAACATTTGGAAAATGCACAGAAACATTGAAGAAAAGAATTAAACTCATTTGTCATCTATTGTCCACAAGACAGCCAGTGGTACTTTTATCCATTCTTTATCTGCTTCCTATGGCTTCCTGTGTGTTATTTTCATTGAATCCTAAAATCTGTGGAGATATGGACTCTGCTCTTTCATTCAAGTTATTATCATAGTGCTCCTCATTCCATAAGAAATTACATAAGGAAAGTGGAGTCTCAGAGATGGAGCCCAAGAAAGGTAATTAAGAGTCTTGCTTTGTTCAGTAATGAAGTTTGCTTACATATGAGTGTCTGTGTCATCGTGTGTGTGTGTGTGTGTGTGTGTGTGTGTGTGTGTACCTATGTGTGTGATATTTGGAGAGAATGCAACATTCAAGGCATTTATTGTGTGAATCCTATATTCATTTTAGGTAGAATGTGAGAATTAACAAAAATAGATTTAAGCCATATTGATTGATCACGTGTGGCGTAGGATAATAGTCTTACAAAACATGCATTCCTTAATTATTCATTTCATTATAATGAAACCTTTTATCTAAATTCATAATACTCACAAGCCAAAGAACTTTTGGTTTCACATCTATCCTCTATGGCTCATCTCTAAAGTCCTTTTGTACATGCGTCACCATCTCCTCTCTCACCTGGCCAACCCCCTCCCTCCAATGCTGTTCATTCTCTTATATCAAAATTTTAAAATGATGTGTTTTTCTTACCAGCAGAAGTGCTAATTGCTTCTCCTAAAATCAAAACTGAGTGATGAATATCATTTTCCTCATTGTAGCCTTTTCAATGACATCTATTTTGATGACTGACTATCACAATAACATCACTATTGAAAATTCGAATTGTACAAGTCAATTAAGTTACAATCAAATCTGAAAGATCCTTTGGTTTCTTATTTCATCTTCTTACGCTTTAATTTTTGACTTTCTTATCTTACCCTTAACTCTCCCAACATTTTTCATTTCTGCCTGCCTTCTTTTTACCTCCGTTATTTCTTTATCCCTTTTTTCAACTGTTTACACCTTAATGCAGCAAACTTACTTGAATTGATTTTGCAAATTGAAAAGTGAGGAATACTCCTCTCCATGTGCTGCATCATTTTTCCATTACAACCTGAAGGCATGCGCTTTCTTCATCCCAGCTGCAGAGATGACTCTGACTTCAGGAATGAATGTACCATTGCACCAAAGTTTCTCTATTATAAACACACTGCTCTTATGGAAACAGAACAGCAAATGAACTGAAAATTCCACCAACCTTGGAAAGCCCTCAAGGTGCTAAGGTTTGATGGTTGAGATTTTATGCAGGCTGCCAGGCAAAGCAATAAATACCTTAAATGGTTTGGGGACCACCAGTCCCTGCTTTGTAAAGTATTCATAAAGTGGAATTATGATGACCTGCTCCCTTAATGTGATTTTCAGTTGCCTCAAGCTCTCCCTGCATTCAGTTTGACCTCTTCGGCTACCTTTGACATTGATCTATTCTTAAGTTTGTAGCTATAGGCTTCATGTTTGAACCTGAGATTGAAGTTGGAAATAAAAGTCACCATAATGTCTCTGTCTATCTATTGAAGAACTGGTATTGCAGTCCTTTGTACTAGCAAGGGGGGCCAGTGAAGAGTTCATTTGGAAAACAAGCTCTTCGGGGACTTGTGTTGTGATGAAACTACTACAGAAGGATGAGAGGAAAGGAGGAAGAAAAGAAATGACTGTGACACTAAAGACAGTTCCTGAATCATAGAAGGAAATCCAAGGGAGTTGTTAAAAATGGACAAGAGCATTTTGTTTTTGATATTGGTTCATTCAATACATTCCTCTCGAAATGACAAAGTCATTCTTTTCCCCTCCTCCTTGTGTGATTTGCTGGGGCGTCTCCCAGCAAATCTCTGTTATTCTTTGCTTTACTACCAGCTGACTTTTTCTTCCATGCCTTAACCACAATTTCATCTGCAATGTTTTTATTTCTCTTTGCTTTGTGGTAATTTTCTACATTCACCTATGCCTTTTCATCATGAGTAGCAGTCTGCTTAGGTAATGAATTTCTGCTTTCTGCTTCCTCTTGCTTTCTCCCTCTTTCATCTTTGCTTTTTCTTTCTCTTTTGTCCTAAGACTACCCTCAGTTATTCAAGATGAAGAGAAAACTACTTAATTCCAACTGCAGTGTCAATAGAAAAATGCAAATTGTACTTCTCTTGTACCAAAGGGAGGGAAGGAGGGTGGAAGTCGATGCTACGGGTCTGATAAGTGGGTGCTCTGTCTTTCGGGCAAAGGGGCTCCTTTCTTTAACTAATTTATACTTAGAAACAAAAGGATTTTTGAAAGAGAGGACTGAATGATGCTCCAATTTGCATTTTTGTTCACGTAATTTTCAAGTTCAATTGACTACAGAAAGGTTCTCTTTTTTTCTCGTTACAAATGGAAGCACCTGTTTAAAAATACTTGAATCAAATTTTTATTCACAATTACTATTTTCCTCAAACTTGTCTCTTAATAGACAAAGAAATAAACGCAGAAACCTCTTAAAAAAAAACTGCACTAAATCACTTGAAGAGGAGGGCACAGCAAGAGAGTACTGCTTCAAGAATACCGAGAGCTAGGTTCTCATCAAAGCTCTGTCCTTAGCTGTGCGCTGTTAAGTAAATCATTTAAGCTTCTTTGTCTCCACTATTTTTCTTTTAAAATTGGAAGTTTGAACTGGATCACCTATAATTTCTTTTCCAGTTTAAAAAAAATGTTTTGTGTTCAGTCTTTCTCCTTCATGATTCAGAAACCATGCACGGAAGCACCGAATGCACAACTGGGCATCAAAACCCCTGCCCCTCTGATAACAGAAGGAGCTCAACGAAGCTCAACCTCAGGTCTTCTCCAGAGGTATCTTAGAAACCTCTATTGCACTGAAGGAATCGGAAGGCAGATATTCTGATTCCCACAGAAATTCTAACAGAATCACTATTGATTGTCTTGAACCATTTCAAATGCTTTTTGATCCAACAACCTGGTTTTCAAACTCATGTCTCTTGGACCCCTTTAGCTGGCATCTGTTACAGTTGATCAAAGTCTACAGCACTCACTGGTGCTTTTAAAATGTCCACACCAAACACGAGAACTAATTACAAGTTCTTGTTGCTGACTTCTGCTACATTAC
>RJWT010018402.1:0-18879 GCA_004365215.1 Cuniculus paca
ACAGCTAATGACATACTGGGCATTTCTTTTATTTTTCTGTCCCGCGCAGCTCCTGTGGGTAACTTATGACAAAATGCCGATCAACATCTACAGTTATTTCCTCATGGGAGACTCTATCCTTGGTGACTTTGCCACCCTTCCTCAACTCTCCTGCAAAGTCCAAAATACAAAGTCCTTTTAGAGTTACCCTAATGTGTACAACTGAGCCCTTATGATATCCATGAATTATATCAAACTTCTCATTTTATCCAAATAGCAACATCAGGTAGTATGTTGGTCATAATTCTCCAGAAAATAACCAATCTGGTGTGCAAATATGCATTTGTGCCCATGTATGCTTAAGACATTGACTTATGTGATCGTGGAAACTGGCAAGTTCAAAATCTGTACTGCAGTAAAAGACTAAAAAGTCAGGGAGAATTTCTATACTGCAACCTTAAGGCAGAACTGCTTCTTTCTCTGGAATCCTGTCTTGCTGCTAAAATCCTCAGTCTATTAGATGAGTCTCAACCACACTTAAGGAGGATGATCTGCATTACATAGGTCTGATTATAAATGTTAATCACACCCACAAATACTTTTACAAATGTGTACATTAGTATTTGACCAAGCAACTGGAAACCACAACCTCAGTAAGTTGACATATAAAATCAGGTAGCTCTTAGTAGTGTAGACAAAACAATCACTCATACCGAATGGCTTACAATTTACAGAGAAGAAAACTGAGGTTCAAAGGAATTATGTAACTTCCTTAGGTCCTGAAACTGGTGCAGAGTGAAACCAGGATTCGAATCCATCTCTGAGTCCAAAGTCCATAGTGTGTGCATTATGCACAAACACACACACACAAGTGTGTACACGCACACACATCTCATACATTCACACTGATGTACCCATAAGTTTGTTTACTTTACAGTAGAGGAAAACTTCCCAAGCTATCTTTGTTAATACTAGCATGTAAAAGATGAGGATGTGCTACCGTCTGTGGGTTAACTGAGTCAGAAAGAAGAAAACTATCATAGATAACAAATCTAAATCTTTAAGTATTGTTTGAGTAATATTAAAAAATCACAGTGTTTTTTAAAAAATGAAAATTCTTTAGGGATCTGTACTTGAGGTTACCTTAGTTTATGCAAAGCTTAACAAATTCACCTTGTTAATTTATTAAGATGTTTCAAAGTATATATATGGAAACAATGGTTGATATCTTTCCCAAGCTCTTTATACCTTTATAAACTTTTATGTTTCCCTCTTTCTTCTTTAAAAAAAAAACAATTAGATTAGTCTGTTTCTCAAGGGCTTCATTTTAGTAATTGAGTGGTTTGATCATTTCAATATTGGGTTCAAATAATATTCATTCTGTGTGTATAGAAGAGCTTATACATTGCTTCATGCCTCTCAATGGGAAATTTTAAAAGTCAGAAATTAAATGGCATTAGTTTATTAGGATATGATTTTTCAACCCATAACTCATCTTGTGGCTTAGTGCTAGAAGACAGTATTATTGTTTCAGGAAAAAGGTAGTTTCATTGTAGAGATAGCAGTTTTCCTTAAACTACTCATGTTCATCTGACTGATCTTCTTTGAGGGATCTTCTAGAGATAGATTTTAGAGAAATCTGAAAAACACTATGAACTATGCACACAAAAATCTGTTAATCTTTTACTGAAATACATTGTAGCTATTTTTAGATTTAAGGCTCTTCTTCCAACGTTTTATGGGAATGAGGTTAAAACCTGGTGATTGAAATTGAAGAATTCTGATTGGTTTGTAAATTTTGCTTTGTGATTAATTTGGGACTGAGCATTGATATATATTCACAAAGATATGATGGATTCTCTAGATATTGGCATCATCTCCACATCCATTTATGGCACTGAGTGCTTAATAAATGTCACACACAGCAAGTTAGTCATCACTGAAAAAGCAGTCTTTTGAAAATTCATGGTGATATCCTAAGAGTTCTTACTCTGAGAAGTGTAGAAATCCCTTAAATTCACTTTGTAGAGAAAGGATGATACGCAAGATAGTTGTCTAATTAGGTTTGGACCAACCCAGTTCTTCCCCTGTAATTCTAATAATAACTGTAGAATGTGTTGGAGTGCAGCACCCTGAGCTGGGGAAGGACTGGCCAGAGTAGCCCAGACTCATTCTAGACCACCTCAGAGAATAAGATACTTTAGCCCCATGGGTCACGTAACCTTGGAAAATCAAGGCAGGAGAATTTTCAGGGTCCCTCAGCCACAGTGTAAATAGGACATGAACAGTCTGGACACCCCTGCCTGTGGTAACTTTCCTGAGATTTGGGAAACGGGTGCTCAATAAATCCTAGGCTTCTGCCTATCTGTAAAAGTCATAAATCTGCCTCTTGTAACTTCTTGCTTATGAGTGTGTTCTGCCTCACTGCACTCAGAGAACTTGGTAATCTGCACAGTGAGTCTGCCTTGCACAGTGAAACAGTATTTCTCACTTTCACTTTTTATCTGCCAAAGGTATGCACAAAGGATATTAAATATCTCACACATCATAATCTCTTTAGGAAATGAAAGGCTCATATTGCATTTCAGTTCTAGCAGAAAACTCATCAAAGATGTTGTAAAAACCTTCATAAGAACCATGGACTTATCAGTCCTCACTTTTATGTTATCTGGTGAAAACTTCCCTGTCAATAACCATCATCTATAAAATGAGTGAAATTGGGTGTATATTTTTGTGTAGTGTTATAGCAATCATAAGCATTCAGAAACATAGGCAAAACCATGTAAATAACTTGATTCTGTGGTCTGCAAATAACAAACCATCAGGGAGAAAAATTTAGAGGTACGACCTGAGAATTTTTAAAAATATTTATTTATTTATTTATTTTGGTGTTGGAGATCAACCCAGCCGCTGCTTGCTAGGCGAGGGCTCTACCACAGAGTTACATGGCTGGCCTCACTTAAGAAATGAAAAAAATTGAAGATGAGGTTTTTGAGGTTTTCTTTCTGGTTATGCTTCTGGTAAGCAGGCTCAGAAGAGCTAGGTAGTTCTTGGTTAATATTCTCCAGATATTAAGGTATATTGTGAAGTAGAAACAGCATCTTTAGGAAACCAAAACTGCCTGTTTCTTCTTAAGTCCACAAATATCCCTTACGGTCGAGCCAGAGGAAGCACTGTGATGACCAGCTATATAAGTTGTGATGGCTAGACTGCAATTATTTCAGGTTGCGTGTTTTGCATATTTGTCATAACTCGATTTCTGTTCTGTTCTGTTCTCTCTTGAGTTTGCTCTCACTCTTTTTCTTCTTCTGCCTCTCCATCATCAAGCAGCCTTGTGAAGATTAAAACAGTTACATAAATGGAAGCACTTTGATATTTGAAGACAAATATACAAATGTTCTACATTAGAACAAAGACATATATATATATTACAAAATTTTGTTGTTTTAATTAAACACATTATAGTGACATATGTATCTATACCTATACCAATATCATTATCTACCTACCTCTTTCTTCTTTCTGCTTTAGAATCCTCCTGTTACTGCTCTTTGTTTAGTTCATTCTGTTCAAGCCAAAAATGACTCCTTGTCCTTCCTGTTAAATAGTCCTAACAAGTCCCCACCTCGGGATCTTTTGTTGTTCCTTCCACCTGGTATAGTCTGACCCTAGGCACTGTAAGCCTCACCTCCTCACTTTAAATTCTCTGCTTAGATAAAAATACATGGAGACTCTCCTGATCTTCATATGTAAAACACAGCTTTTCTTTACCAACCCTGCCATGCTCTCTCCTTTGACCTTGCTTATCATCAGAAATGTTTCACAGTTACTCACTATTTCTTAATCTGGTTATTTTTTATCCTGCTCTGGGGACTAAGCTACCAGCATATGAAACGGGGAACAAAGTGAGGCCATATGCAAGCTATAGTGCTTTACTTCCCAGAGTTTCTGCATTCCTGCCTTGGGGATCATGGGCTTAACTGACATGACTTCATCTTTCTTCAATTTTTATTCTTTATTAATATGCATTCATGGTACACAATGATCACATTCCTCGGGAGGAACTGGCACATGTACAAAACACTATTGAATTCTTTTTTCATGCTCTTCCCTTCCCTTAACCCCTAATCCTATTTGCAAAAGATCAATCTCCCTATTTTATTTTGCTCTTTATTTATATTTTGGGATTCTTATATAAGAGAAACCGTGTGATATTTAATCTATGTGTCTGATTTATTTTACTTAACATTATAGTCTCAAGGTGCATCAATTTTCCTACAAATGATGCAAGTTTTTCCCTCTTTATGACAGAGTAGATTTCTCTTGTTTGTAAATACCACATTTTTTAATGCATTCATCTGTTAATGAACATGTAGGCTGTTTCTAAGATCATCTACTATGAATTGTGTCACTGGAAACATGGGTATGCATATATCACTGTAATGTGATGTCTTCAACTTCTTAGGAAAGATTCCTAAAGAGAAATAGCTAGGTCAAATGGAATTTCCAGTTTTAGTTTTCAAGGAATCTACACACTGATTTCCATAGGGGTTGTACTAATTTAAATTTCCACCAACATTCAAGAAGAGTTCCCCTCTTACTTGTAAAGCTTTACCAGTATTTGTTATTATTTCATTTCTTGAAGATAGCCATTCTTTTTTTATTTTGAAGAGAATATAACCAAGCCAAATAAAACAGAATAGAGTCAATCACAACAAAGCAATGAACATGGTGCATTATTTCAAAACAAGGTAAAAGGGAATCAATAATGGCTACCATAATGCCTCTTGTTATCTTCAAAATAACTGCCCATACCATCAGGCATAAAAAAATTAAAAAAAAATAGAACAGAATAAAACCAATAAAAAAATGAAAGCAATACAGAACTTCAAAACAAGATACTAGTAAAACAGCAGGGGCTACCATAATGCTTCTTGTTATCTTCAGAGTAGTTGCCTATACCTTCAGACATAATACAATCAATCAAAACAAAACACTGTAAAATCAATCAAAACAAAACAATGAAAGAAATACAGGGTTTCAAAACAAGGATAATAGGAAACCCACAATGACTACCATTATATATTTTGTTATTTTTGAAATAGCTGTGCATGCCATCAAATGTAATAAAATCAAACAAAACAAAACAGAATAAAACCAAACTAAACAGAACAATGAAAACAATATCAGTGTCAAATCATGATAATAGATTAACAATAGTCACTGCCTTCCCTTTTTAGACAATTCCTCTCCTTTCACTTTCACAAGTATTGTACATTTTGGATCCCATTAACTCCTTTAGTTTGTCATACTAGGGCAACAACACGAAATTCACCCATCTGAACCATTACATCTATGCGCATGATCTCAAGTTGTATCCATTTACCTACAAGAGCCTTGAGGTAATCTTCCTTCATAGCTGAGTAGGTTTCCATTGTATAAAAATGCCATGTCTTTCTTAACCATTCTGCAGTTGATGGGCAAGCTACTCCTACTTTTTTTTCTGGCTCTCTGTCACATAGGACATTGTTCTCTCTCCTTTGACTTTCAGTCTATGAATTTTCTTTCAAGTAAAATGTTTCTTGTATAAAGCATATTGATGGATACTGTCTCCTGATCCACTCTGCCTGTGTTTCTTTTTATTGGTGAATTGAGGCCATCTAAATTAATGGTTATGGCCAACTTGCATTGCTTTGTCTCTGCCATGCTATTTTCCTGCCATTGACTCCCTATTTTTCCTCTCCATTCAATTGTCTGCCCTGCTTTATCATCCCCCTCTGCCGTTGTTCCTGAGACCATGGTCCTTTTTCTCTCTCTCTAGAATGTCCTTTAATATTCTTTGTAGGGTTGGTTTGGAGGTCATGAATTCCTTGAGCTGTTCTTTGTCATGGAAGTATCTTGTTTCTCCATTAATTTTGAAAGATAGTTTTGCAGGGTATATCAATCTGGGTTGGAAGTTTTTTCTTTCAGGACTTGTAATACTTCACTCCAGCCTCTTCTTGACTTGATGGTTTGTGTTGAGAAATCTGTCATGATTCTGATGGGTTTTCCTTTATGGTGATCTGTTTCTTTTCTCTAACAGCTTTTAATACTCTGTTCTTGTTCTGAATTTCTAGGATCTTGATTATTATATGTCTGGGTGTAGATTTGTTTTGGTTGTGGCTAGCTGAAGTTCTATATGCCTCACTTATTTGAATGTCACTTCCTTTTCCCATGCTTGGGAAGTTCTCCAATATTATTTCTGTAAATAAGGTCCTGATGTCATTTGTCTTGACCCCTGCTTTCTCACTTACACCTTTTATTCTTAAATTATGTTTCTTTGCGTTGTCTTGCAGCCGTTGAATTGTTACTTCCTGGTTCCTTGTTATTTTTAAGAGATCTTTCCTTTCGCAATCACAAGCTGTACAGCTGTCCTCAAGATTTGAAAGTCTATCTTCACTTTCTTTGAAGTGGTTTTGCCAGCTTTCAATGGAGTTTTGAATTTCCTGAATATCTCTTTGAATCTGTTTCATGTATCCTAAAACTTTTATATTGTTCATTCATGATTTACCTCATTTTCCTATGCTCCTCTGCTTTTTAATCTATGTCTTCTTTAGAGATGCTTAGCAATTCCTTTATTATGTTTTTCATTTCTTCTTTTACCTGAGATAGTATTTCTGTTCTAATGTCTTTTATGGCCTCATGAAACTGTTTCTTTATTTCAGTTGACATCACTTCAGACATTTCAGGTTTGCAACTCCCAAGGTCTTCCAAGTTTACCTCTCCTGGACTTGTGCTGCTTGGGTTGGATGCTAGAGACTGCCTTTTCCTTCTTCATCTTGACATATTCCTGGGTTCTTTTGGACAAGTGGGTAGTGGGGTCCCAGGCATTTCCTCCATTGGCTATAATTTCTCTGAAGCGAGACTGCTTGGTTTTTCTAGCCAGTACTGGCTATGGGTATCTGGTGGTGGTCCTTGGATGCACTGGTGCAAGGCTGTCTGCTGTTTTTCCCCAGCCTGCACTGGCTCCTCTATGGCTGGTGAAGTGTGCATAGGGGCGGGGCTGGTTGCATCTCTGGTCTGAGCTGACTACTGGCCCACATGTCTGTTGGAGAGTGCATGGGGGTGAGGCTCAGTCTGAGCAGTTTCCACAAGTCTGGACCCAGGTAGGAGCTGCTGGAGGAAGCCAGCAGCAGTTCTGTTTAGGTTTATCTAGCCTGCCTCCAAAATGGCTCCCAGCCAATTGCTCTCTCCTGCAGGAGGACTGAGTCTTCTGCTCTCACCACCAGCCAGTGCAGTCCTCTGTGTCCACTGCTCCCTTCCACTGCTGTGTCTCTTTGCAGAGGCCTCTGGGGTCACCAGCAGCCACTGTCACTGTGACCCATGTGTTCCCACATTCTAACAGCTCCTCTCGCACAGTGAGTCTGGCTCCAGACTAAGGTGCTGCCAGCTACTGCTTTCTTCTTCACTTAAGTTTTTCTTTTTACTCTCTGTGGGCTTCAATTCACACTTTAGATTCTTCCTGGGCTCAGGAGACCCATTTCCTTCCTTTTTGTCTTCCCCATGATGCTATGTTCCAGCATCTGGACTGTGTCTCTCAGAGCTGTTCTTTACTGTGCTGCTTACTGTTCCACCATTTTCCTGGAAGTCAAGATAGCCATTCTTTTGTAAAGTGGAATTTCAGTATTGTTTTCATTTGCACTTCTTTAGCGGTCACTGATGTTGAACATTTTTTCAATTTTTTTTTTAGCTATTTGTACTTCCTCTTCTGAGAAGGGTGTATTTATTTTAGTTGCCCATTTTTTGCTTGCATTGTGGATGGATGTGTCTACATGGTATTTCTTAAGATTGAACTTGGTGAATTACTTCACAGAGACTTTTTACATGTACAGTTCATAGGAATTGATGTATTTCTGTAAGCCAAGATATCATGTCCATTTACTCTATTGCTACAATCCTAGCATTTAATGTTTGACACAAAATATGGTCAAGATTAGAATCTGTTGATTGAATAAATGCCCACATGCATGAAAATGATCCTAAAAATAGTGTCCATACTTTTCATTCACTTGCTGATCTTGCTCTAAAGTATATCAAGCCTATTTTATTTTTAAATTGAGGCCTAGGGGCCAGTGGTTTAGCTCAGTGGTACAAGTGCATGCCTGGCAGGTGCGATATCATGAGTTCAATCCCCAGTACAATAAACAAATAAATAAGTAAGTAAATAAATAAATAAATTGAGGCCTAGAAAGATCATTGTATCAATTGTTCCATTTTGGTAATTTTCTTTTTTTCTTCTTAATATAAGTAGAAATATTGACTTTAATATTTTAATTTTAATGCTCTTTTATAGTTGTAGGACCTAATTCACTGAAACTCATGCTCAGTGCATGTTAAAAGCCAATGTTTTTTTTATCTCCAAAGGCATACTTTAAACCTGGTGACATGAAAATAGCACTGGCTGATTGAATTTTCCCCTAATGAATGGAGACCATAAAAAGGACATATGTCCAGCATCAATTATTCATACTCCAACAAGTTGTGCATCTACTAACTTGCCTCTCTGCCAACAATAAAATGCAGCTTCTCTCTGAGTAGAATCAGGTGGAAATATATCCTGTCTTGAACAATAGAGGTCTGCATGCTTGGCTGGGAGGCAGTGAGACATAGCTGCTCTCTGGATGAAATATAACCGTCAAAGCAAAACTGCAGCAAGAGAGGTCAAAATACTGCTTGTCATATTCTTACTACTTAATCACCAGCCTCTGAAGTTGGAAGAGGAGAATGGAGGTAGAATATTTCTTAATGCATCTGGTATATCAGATCAGTATAGTCAGCTGAGCAATTCATTGCTAATGGCATATGTTAGGTCATTAAATATGTGAGACATTGCAGAAGTAATGATTCCTCATGGAGTTTTATATTTTTTTTTTCTGGATTGATTTTGGGGCACCTTGAGGAAGCAAAATCAGGGGAAAAGTTGCCATTGTGATATTTGGATAGGAAAATTGTGTTTCTCAAAACCATCTTCTGCAGTGCTTTGAATACAACAGCATCTTCCAAGGCAGGGTACCACCTGCAGTGTTACAGTGTGTTCCAAAGTCTTCTGGCCTGGGTACAGTGGTGATGGTGCTGTCATCCCCTGTAAGTTGTGCCCATCAGGAAAGACAGCACAGAAAAGAAGTGGGAAGGCAGAGAAACAGCTTCTTGTGATGATCACATTGACTTGAAGAACTTTGGGCTTAACTCTAGCTTTGTTCTTATTAAAGTATTGGTGCAACTACATTTTGTATTCCAGTTTGCAGTTCTTTAAAGTACATTCAATAATTAATTCAGTAATTATTCCTTATTGAGGGCCTGTACTGCATCCTGGGTACAAAGTTGCACATTTCACCAACATACCCTTGCTTTTACGAATTCCAGTGGAATTTTGGGCAGTCCAGTAGAAAATTGGGACAGCCTAAAAACAAGCTTATTTAATTATATCTTGGCATAAGTGTATGAAGACAGCACTCAGAATGTAATAGCATAGGGGAATGGGAGAAGAGTTGTTGGAAATTTAGTCAGATTTTTATGGTTTGATACTTAAAGGAAGACTTAAAAATGATAATCAGCAGTGTTCCTAATAGGGATTAGTATGTGCAAAGGCCCTGAGTTAAGAGAGTGGGTAATACCAGCAACCTGAACTGATAAGTGTGTAAAGAAGTGTCATAGTGAAATGGAGAACAGAAAGATGCTGGAGTCTCCAGGCTCAGCTTCAGCAACAGTTATCAATAAAGCAAAACAACTATGACAATGTACTATAATAACAGTTACATGAACATACGCTGTCATTTTTTCAAAAATATCTTATTGTACTTTCACCTTTCTGGTGAAAGGAAGAATTTTACAGCAAGGCTGTGGTAGTCTCACTGCTCAACTTCCTTGCTACTGTTAGCTGTATGACCTTGGAGGAGTTAGTTTTCTTCTCTACGAATCAGTTTTCTCATCTATTAAATATAGATAATTTTATAATTGAATAAGGTAATATTTTAAAGACCCTAATATTGTGCTGATGCACATTATGCATTATGTATTTGTTAAATACAAAGGAAATAACGAATAGAAAGAAGAGCTAAGTAACTGAGTTTTGATTCAAAGGCTCTGCCTACACAAACGGATTAATGTCATTATCTTGAGAGTGGATCAGTTCTCATCAGAATGGGTTTGTGATAAAAGAGAGTTTGACCAGCTATTGCTCTCTTGCTCTTCCATCTTCTGCCTCATATCTTTATGCTCTTGGATTTTTTGACCTCCAGAATCATGAACCAAAACATTTCTGTTTATAAATTTTCCTGTCTCAGGACTTTTTTGTCATAGCAGTATACACTTTCTAAGACAATTACTATTAACTCTACTGTTTGTGTAGATGTATCTGGAAGATAACCATACTGTTCCTCATTTTAAGGTTCTTCCCTAAACACTCTAACATATTATTGTATAGTTTAATATTTTGATGCTTCTATATTTGTTTTGACATTCTTCAGTGATCTCAGCCATATAAAAATGTGTAACAGAAAGACAACAATCAACCCCACAGGAATATTTAGGTATAGTAATGCCTCCTTTTTGGATACCCTGTGGGTGCCTGAAACTACAGGTAATACTAATGTCTTGGTTACTTTTCTCTCATTGCTGAGACAAAAGGACTGATGCCCAAAGTGAAGGAAGGAGAGGTTTATCTCTTACAGTTCTTGGAGATTTCAGTCCATACTTAGCTGGTTCCAAGGCAGGGTGGTGTGGCTGAGGGGCAGCCTGGCTGCAAGTGGCAAGAGCAAACAGGGCAAAAGAGAGGAAAGCATGCCTCCTTCCTGACCTTACATTGTATGCCAGCTCTACCCCTGTGTGGGTGCAGCACTCACACCGCCAGTCCCAGTGCTAGACAACGAACCCATCATAAATGCTGGATTTAGCTGCTTCCATGACTACATGAGGCTTGGGGGGCCACCTAGACACAAACCATAACATTTAAACACTATAAAGACCATATTTTTCCTGCAGACATACCTATAATGAAGTTTAATTTGTAAATTATGCACACTAAGAGATTAACAACATCAATAAAATAGAAAATTTACAACAATATACTGCAATAAATTTCATATGACTTTATTCTCTCTTTTTTAGAATATCTTATTGTATTTTTACCTTTTCACTTTAAATCTTGTCTTTGACATGTATGAATTGTGAGCATTGCTACATTTGAGGTACGGGACAATTATTAAGTAAAATAAGTGTTAGTAGAATTGAATCACTGTATTATGGCAACATTTAGCAGCTGATCTGATAATTGAAACAGCCAATAAATGACTAACAGCTGGAAGGCATAGATAGCATGACTATGCCAGACAAATAGATGATTCATGGCCTGACTGGGATACAGCAAGACAGGTAAGTTTTCATCAGGCTTCTCAGAATGGTGTGCGGTTTACTACTTATGACTTGTTTATTTCTGGAAATTCCATTAACAGTTTTGGACCCTAACTTACTGTGGATAACTGAAACTGCAGAAAGTGAGGCAGCAGATAAGAGGAACAACTGCACCAATTTTTATTATTCTCAGTTATGCTTACCAACATTCATGATTATCTCTGGAAAACTGGGTTCATACTTTATACTGTTTTGAAGATGCTCACTTCCATTATTCCTTTTCTATGAACAGTGACTCATTCCTTCTTAAAACAAAAATATAGAGCATCCATGGAAAACCCATATGGTTTCTAATATGTAGGTGAAACTCAACCTGGGAGATTATCTAGTACCTGCCAGGACAAGTGCCATCTCAGAGATAAGAGTCCTTTCACTCTGTCTTGTTCCCAGAATGCATACAAACTGAACTGATGGGGACTCAAGGAGAGTGTGAAGATCTGAACCATTAGGGGGTTCAAACATCTGTAATCATCTAATTGGAGCTGAAACCAAGGGGTAGCAGTTCTGTGAACAGCCCAAGATTGCTGTAAGTAGTTTTTATAATCGAGAGTGAATATGGATGCATTTCTTCGTAGCTTTAAATTTACTCTTATGAAAAGAAGTATTTTTTTATATGGAAGTGACACCTTTATAGTTTTTAATTCTGCAAAGTGAGAGTAATTATAGTACCAACCATATAGAGCTGGGAGATGATCAAATGTAAGGAGGATATAAATTGTCTTAGGAAAGTGCTTTGTACACACACACACATGCACACACACACAAGCACACACTCCTGACAGATTTCTACGGATATTTCACTGAAAACCAATACTTTTACCATGTGTTACTGCTTTTCACAGTTTAGATAAGTGAACCCTTGCTCTCCATATATTTTTAATAGTAATAGCAAAAAAGCTAGCTCTCATTTATTTTCCATTTCCAGCTAGTTCTAATTGTTTTTGTTTCTTTTTAGAATATTCCATTGTTTCTCAGTATGCCATAAAGAAATGGTAATATAAAAACTATGGCATCTTATTTTAGTAAAAATGCTTTTAGTGAATCATTTGGACATTGCTTCTGAAGTCTATATTGCGTTAGAGTTCATTCTATGGAAAGGTGATTTACGAGGCAGGTCTTTTTATGTAATAACGGAGAAACCCAATTTTAATTTGAAGAGTTATAAAAATGCCTCTCCTAAACGGGCAAGTTGTTTTGTTCCCATTAAATGAATCAGTCAAGATGAGCGTACTCATACACATGAGTGGACATGTATTAATATTGTGCTTAATGACACACTCTATCAGTATTTGGATTGACGTGTACCATCAATTAAAAGCTATGAAACTCTAGCCTTTTGTTTACTACCTCACACCTCGGATACTGAATCTTGCTTACAATGTGCTGCTCACTACAAACTTATTTCCTTTAACTCTTTGTATTTTAAAATGTCAAATACTATTTTTGATTTATTATATGCAGCAATTTATTTCATGTTCTAAAATGAAGGTACTTCCTGGAGACTGCAAATGTCTAAAAGACAGTCCTTGATCTCAAAAGTCATATAGTCTTCAGAGGAGACAATTATGCAAATCTAACTATGAGGGGGAAAAAATAGGTTCACAAAAGGCAGAGGTAGGAAAAATTGAATTCTGACTGGAGAACTTGTTCAACTCCACTCCTCAGAGTATAAGTTCTTAGCTAGGTCTGGAAAAGTGGAGTGATTTCCATACCCGGGACTCTGCAGGCAAGCAGGTGAAGGAATTGTTATTAGGGGCCCGGGTGGGATTGAAGGACCCAGAAGGGTGAGTCTCCGAAGGCATTTTCACATGCAAAGCAGGAATTGAACTCTGAATGCTTACTCATTCTGAACTACTTTCAAATTGCTTTCTAGTCAGCAGGGAAGTGGATGCCTATGGCATGTGCTAATCAAGACAACAACTGATAATAAGATACAAAAATGGGGAATCAGATCAGTTGGTTGCCTTTGGTTTTAGTCAGAAAAAAATTAAATTACCCATCTTACATGTTAGGAAACAATGTTAGATTTATTACTTATTTATCTCACAAGGCCAAGCAGGATTCAGAGAAAGATGCTGCTGCTTCCCCCTTCCACTTAGAAATGGGAGGTGGCACGCACTCAAAATCTACTCATCACTGCATTAGAAGAGAAGCAGAGTGGAAGAAGAAACCAGTTTGGGAACAGATTTTTAACCATTTGTTTCTTCATGCAGCCAGTGAAGGCAAATATGGCTGGCACATGTGTCTGCAGTACTTTAAGTTTCCTTGGATTTATTTCTCCATTTTTAGTGAAGGTATTCAGGGTTAGGCTAGGCAGCAACTTGATCCACTGAACACCCATCTGGAGACTTGTCTTGGAATTCCTTTCTTGACACAGATTAAATATCTTGGAACAAATTTGAAGCAGAGGTTAGACTGGGACTGTGTTAAAACTTGTCCACTAAGGCGTTTGGTATGTGGAGTACTCCTTTCCCTGCCAAGCAATATGCACAAGCTCATAAATGCAGTTTATGAGAAACACAGACCTTGCGTGTCTCCTTTTAATATTCCTTAGGAGTGCAGCACTTACCTAGTTAATGTGACCTTTGAAGGTTGTCAGCTCCATTCTTCTGTTGTCAGTTCAAAAAAAGCAGTTTGATCACAGCCATGCATGGTCATGGAATTCTTTCAGCTGTTGAGTTGGGATGGTTTTTGTTAGAGGGAAGGTATTATTTTCTACATAGCCTAAACTCCTAATAATGGACTTAGACTAATAAATATCTTTGCCATCAGGTGCTAGATAGCTGGCCCCTAAAACTCTCTGCTTCTTGGTTTCTGTGCCCTTGTATAATCTCCCTGATTTTTAGGAAAAGATATAGCAAAAGTGATGGGCTATCACTTCCAATATTAGGTTTTAAGTCTGTGATTCACATCTTGCTGGTACTCTGTTTTTCACTAGCACTCTGTCTCACTGATGGTTCTTCTTGCATGCTTGCTTGCCTGCTCTGGGGAAGTAAGTTGCTGTATTTTGAGTTGCCCTGTGGAGAACCCATATGGCAAGAAACTGAAGGTGGTCTCTGGCCTATAGCCAGGGAGCAAATGAGGTCTTTAATCCAAAAGCTTTCAAGGAACTGTCAACCACTATAAATGGGAAGGAGCCGGAAGCAGATCTTTCCACAGTTGCACAGTGAGATGAGTAGCCTGCGCCAGTCCCTGCACCAGAGGACTAGTCATGCCCAGAGTCCTGCTCAATAAAAACTGAGATAGTAAATGTTTCAAGCTATAAGATTCGACATAATTTGTTGCACAGCCATGGAAAATTATAGAAGCAATAAGGTTTGGGAATGGGTCACAAACTTTAAAAAGAGGATGGGAATATACACTTGTACCTGTTTGAATCACCAACCGAGAAAGTGTTTGGGACAAATGTCTTATATACACTTGTTGTATAATCATTGCAACAACCTGGTAAAGATGTTATTACTCATATATGTTGAAGGAAACTGATATTCTGGAAATTCTGTTATTGCAGAACATACAACTAGAAGACAATAGACAGAAGAGAGAAAACAGCATCTCCAACTCGGAAGCCCAGTTCTTTTCTCTGCATTAGAGGGACACAGAGGTGGGGGAGGGGATGGAGAGCATAGAAATTGGAGTCACCTGTGGACCTTTTAAAGTTAGTTATGTCGCTTTCTTTTTTTGGAGGTGCTGACAGTTTGAACTAAAATAGGTATACCCCATCCCCAGAAAAGTATGGGGCTTATGCAAGCTCAGGTTATCCTTTTCAGCTGGAGTCTGTGATCAGAAAATAAATGTTGCGTACTCCAAGCAGGTTCTGATTGAGGATGTAGAAGTCTGTAGAAGCCTCTGTGGTGATTAGCAAGGTGACCCTACGGCTTTGGTATTCTGTTATTGGGTGGCCTAATGAAAAATAAAACAATGAAAATTAAACAAAACAATGGCACCCACAGCAGTGCTCCTTGACAGGCTCAATGTATTGTCTGATGGGCGCTACACATTATATATCACCTCGCACAAAGGGATGGCTAAATGGGTTTGGCTAGACAAGGACAAGCGTGGAGTACAGTGGATGTGTGGTGAGTGCTGCTTTCATCTGGTGATGAGAACAAATATGAAAAACAGAAGGGAACATTGCAGCATTTCACCTTAGGAAGATGAAGGCCACCTTGGATGTTCCCTTGGTGGCTTCTTGGCTGAACAGGCAGCTGCAGAACTGATTTGACTGAGACTCTGTGTGACCAACTTCAACACAATGTCCAAAATCTGTCTGCTGCCATTAGCCCGTTAGCTTCTACAATAGCTTTGCCATCCTGGGTTCTTATGCAAGTCACAGCCTTGTTTCCATGGCGATGGCTTCATCATCTGTGTTAGTGAAGGGCATCACAATTAACTGATAAAGTTCATAGGCTCTCCTCAAGCAGGTGATTGGTTTCTTCAACAACTCATATTACTTTATTGCTTTTCTTTTTTCTTTTTCATATTCTCTTCCCTTCTCTTTCCTCCCTTACCATCTGCTGCTCCTCTCTCCTCTTCCCTTCCCTTCCTTCTACCACTTCTCTTTCATCCTACCTTTGTTCTCTCCCCTGCCTCCTCTCTCCCTCTTCATTTCTCTCCCTTTCTCATCCCTCCTTGTACCCAGGGCCTTGTAGGGCAGACACTACCATTGAGTTACACCCAGCCCTACCTCACTACCTCATGCATTTTTGTGTAGGAGACTTTTATATGGCACCATTACTCAGTCTGGTGGTCACCAGCCACATGAAGCTATACATTACTTGAAATGGGGTCATTGAGACTGAAGAACACAACTTTTCACTTAACTGAATTTCAATTTATTTATAGTTAAATGATTATATGTAACTGGTGACTTCTGTGTTGGATAAGGTGGTTCTTGAGGCTTGTCTCATTATATTGATTTTTAAAATTTAATTTGGTTTATACTTACAGAATATTTTTAAATGCCAGGCATTGTATACTTAGATTTTGCCTAACCAAATGTTCAGAAAAACCTAGCAAGGACTATTGTATTATTTACATTTTTCAAAGGAGAAAATTAAATTTCAGAGAAATGAAGTAGCCTGCCTCAAATTGTATAGACACAAAGATAGGCTAAAACAACAGGCATGGAAGGTAAAAATGACAACAAAATAGATTCATGGCAATTAAAAGTAACCCTTGTATATTAGTCAACTTTCCCATTACTGGGACACAGTGCCCAATACCCACAACTTTTAGGAGTCAAGGTATAATCTGGCTTCTGGTTTCAGGAATTTGGTCCATGGTTGGCTTATTCTAAGGCTGAAACATCATGATCCAAGGGCCTAGTGAAGCAAATGCAGTGGGTCAGAACAGAAGAACAGCACCAGAGAGGAAGAGTCAAAGAACCAGATATACTACATAAGGTAATGTCTCTATGACCCATCCAGACATAGCCAGAAGCGTGGTCTGCAATCCCCTCCCAGGCCAATCAAGTTTACACAATCAAGTTTAACAGTCACATCTTGTTGTAATGCTTTCTTTCATTTTATTGCTTATTATAAACATGTTAGCCATAGAAAATGTTAGTTTATAAATAATTCAAAACTTTCACATAATATATTATTTTCCCCAAAATGCATCTATGAAAATAATCAGTGAACTTCAAAAGTTTGAGATGTGCATATTTATGCTTTTGTGACACTAAATACAAATAGTAAAGATGCTCATCTATTGTAGGTATATTGGTTTGTGGGATGCATTAAGAGAGGCTGTAAACAACTCAAAGAAGAGACATGGTGTGGACCAAAATTGCTCCTATGTGGGTAATATTTACAGATTATAAAAGAGTCACAATAAATATTTATTGAAAAACATGAGAATTCAACTTTCTGATGGTCTTTCCTCTCCATTTTTAAAAAAAGGAATACATAGTACATTTGCAAACAACATTCTCAAAATTATAGCGATTGGCACTTTAGTTGCAGTGAAACTGGATCTGATCACACTTGCAGAAAAGAAATAAAGGAAAGCAGATGTACTCTTACCCATGTGCTAAATATTTCATGTGAGTTAGGGAGTCCCTTACCAGAACAGGCTAGAACTTTTCAATGCTTTGTACCTTCATAGGCAGGAAAGCTGTCAATGCATAAAACTCAACTGAGTCATTCATCTAGCCTTTAGGCCTCACTCACAGTTGGACTATATTCAGGCAGACTGGTGTATTTTTAGTGCAGGCATAAGAAACTACTTATATTAACTATTAAGTTTCCTAACTATAAGTACAGATTCTATAACTTACACTTTGAGATATTCCCTTTGATTGCTTTATTCAGCAAAATTCTTATACTTTTAGGATTTCATTAAATTATGACATTAGGTTAAACATTTTAGATTTAATTGTACAGTTACAAAAAAGCCTAATAATTGATATCCAACATCCAGTGTATAATTTTTAAATATACAAAAATATGTTAAGGTCTCTTTCAGTAAAGTATGGCACATTTGAATTATTTATTAAATGTTTCACATATAAAGGTAGGCACTTCATAAGATTTACATTTGGTAGAAGGCAAGATGACAAAATCTTATCCTTTCCCATCAACTGTAAAACAGATTATCAAAATTTTACAAAACTAGGGCAAAAGTTTGGCTCAGTTACATGTGAATGGAATTCAATTTTATTTTTTCCTTTTCTTTTTGTAAATCTGTTGCATATTTTCATGATCAAGCTCTGAGATTTTTATTATCTGATATCAAATCCATGGGGCTATTGAAGTGAATTATTTGTTGTCTGTAGAACTTCTTTCAATCTCCCCACACAGTTGGATTAACCTTTATGATAATCCAGCAGCTAACGCCAGATGCTTTTTAGACTGCAGTAGTTAGCACTAAAGAGCTTTTGGCTTTTAGCAATTGTTGAGACCCACTGATCTCAATTTAACTCTCAAATTAAATAAATGATGTTTAACTGTTGGTTTTAGTTCCAGTGACACAGAAATTTACACCTATCTAAAAATTTGAGCAGGATTTCTAAGGCCCAATGGACCCATTTACCATTCAATTTATATAACTCTTCTACTGCATTTCTTTATGAGATACCAAGACTCTGAAGTCTTGGTAACAAGTAGTTTCACAAAGCAATGTAGTCAACAAGAAAGCTCCAACTGCTCTTTTTTTAATACAGGCATACCTTGGAGGTATTAGGAGTTCAGTTCCAGAACACCAGAATAAAGGAAACATTACAATGAAGTGAGTCATACAAACTTTTGGTTTCCTAGTACATATTAAAGTTGTATTTACACTACAGTATGAAGTGTACAGTAGTGTTATGTCTAAAAAATCCAATGTATATATCTTAATTAAAAATGCTTTATTGCTAAGAAGTGCTAACAACTCTCTGGGTCTTCAGTGGGTCAATTCTTTTGCTGGTGGAAGAACTTAACTCAGTGTTGATGCATGATTGATCAGGGT
>RJWT010018403.1:0-18842 GCA_004365215.1 Cuniculus paca
AGGAATTCAGTAACTATTAGGTAATAAAATTCTCTTTAAAGGTTCTGAGAAGCCCTACAACCAATGGACACAATATTTTCTCAACTTATTTGATGGTGGATTTTTTTTTCATAACACGCTTAATAATTATACCCATATTTTGGGAAATATGGCTGTAATGTTGAGAATTATTCTCTGCAAATTAGATGATGCTTTAAAGCTGGAAAAATGTAAAGGTGACAAAATTCCTTTTCCAGGAAGGATGTTGTGGTCAATGCATGAAGAGCTGGTGCAGTGTTCTCACTGAAATCTCTTTAACTGACGGCTGCTGTCCTTTGGGGGAGTTCTTATCCTGGATGAAAGTGTTGCAGATGGAGTTGATTTCACATTTCAGTAGGCAGCAATGGAAACAGGAAACACAAGCGGGGAGGGTGATCTTGCTGTTTGGTGCCTACCCTTTCACAAAGGCTCATCCTTGACTCCACAGTTCCAGTATGTGTGGGATGAGACACACCGGGCTTTATAGGAAGGATGCTCGGTCTTTGGTGGGAAGATGAGACTTCTGCTTCCAGAAGGCTTCTTGTTTGTTTGCAGCCAGTTAGGCTGCTTTTGAATCCATGTTGCTCCTCTGGGAGACATAATCATGTCAGGGGGTTCCTGAGTCCCTGGGAAGATCTGGACTGAAGTAATTTGTATGAATATCTGAAGCAGGGTCAAATGGACCCATTTCAAATGCACCATAGCCATGTTTCCTTTTTACTCCACTTAGATCTTTATCCCTTCCTCACCCCCAAGCTTCATAGCTAGGTGGGCCCAACTCTACCCCTGGTAACAGAGGCGGGCACATGATCCAGGCCTGTCCAAATGCCCAGTTCACCTGCTTCACAAAGTGGACATATGGTTGCTTTTTATTGACTGTTTACTTTGTGCTTAGCTCCCATGTCCCCTTGATTCTAACACACATTTGAAATCTCTGAAGTCAGAATGTATCTTTCTGCTGGGCACTTCTTCCTGTTGCTTCCAGCCAACCAGTGGTTGTGACTTGGTTGTCATTGCCTTAACCAGTTGCCTACTTTCATTTTTTTTGTTTTTGTTTTTGTTTTTGTTTTTGTGGCACCAGGAATTGAACTCACAACCTTGTGCTTGCCAAGCAGACACTTAGGCTGCTGAGCCAAATCCCCAGCTCTACTTTCGTTTTTTAAGAATGCAAAAGGTAACGTATGATTAAAAGCTTTGTCCAGATAAATCTTTGAAAAAAATTTTTCAACAAAGATTCCAAATGGTGAAGAAAGCTTTAGGATATATTTAATCACCAGTGCTTTTTCATTTCTTGTGGAGACACAAAATAATGTTGCATCTACATTTCTATAGGCTACAGGACTACCTGCATTTCACTGGGCTGAGGGGAGGAATCAAAATCCTTTTACATTTAGGGAAACTGAGTCTCAGGAAGTTAGTTAATAGCTCAGATCTACCACCAAGCTTCCAATGCCCAACTAACGTGTATTAAAGCACATAAAACTAAGCCATAGCAAATCAGTTCAAGACTCAAATCATGAGCAGTCTTTATCGTTTAGACTAGGACGTCTGATTCATGGTGGTAGACAAAGATCATCTTTTCTTCTCTTTCAGAGAAAAAGAAAACCACTTTTCTATCTTTTGCCCAAATCTGAGCTCTTGCCTAGTGTTGCTGCCTTAGATAATAGGGACTCAGCCCAGTAGCACTATGAGAAAGTTACTTGTAATCTACAGGCTTAGACAAGAGCTGAGTTCCCAAGTCTGCAGTTTCTCTACGAAAATTGATACCAGGAATGTTCAGAGCCAAAAGAGACAAGGAAGCTGACTCAAAATAACTGAGGACCCAGTTGCAATGATGTAACAACAATTAAGATATGATTTCCTTTGGGAAAACATCATTCAGCTTATTTCAGACAAATGTCCAAATTGTTATGTACATTTTTCCTTTTTTTTTTTTTTCTTTTTTGGCACAATGTCCCCTCCCCCTCTCAAGTTTTTGTAAATGAGAACCATCCCATTTGACTTCAGAGTTTGCACTGGGGACACAAGTTTGATTCTGGATTAAATTTTACTGTGGAAGAAGGGCTCTGGTGCAGATGCTGGCGGAGCACAGGCGAAGGGGACACTGAGAGAGAAGCTTTTCTTCAGAGCCGCTTTGGAGAGTGGTTTTCACGTGAATATCGGATGCTTTATTGCCTTGGCTCAGGTGACCTCATCTACCAGAATGAAGTCATCCATCCCACCAGGGAAGACAAACCTTCGTTCCAGAGAATCAATCAGGCCCATCAAGGGCCCTCCTTACCCCCTTATCTGCAGCCGGTGAGCAAGTGAGCAGTTAAAAATCTGACAGGGCCCAGAAACCACCCCCCCCCATACTGCACGTTCCACTAAATCAAAAAAGAGCCAAAGACTCGGGGATCACTACTGTTGCTGGACAAGCACAGCTTGACATCATTTCTGACATGGGGGATTGTTTGGAAACAAGGTATTTCTGAGAACAAAAACCATGGCATTCCAGTGAACTTCGGGCCTTTCTCCTTCTTGTTATTAAACTATTAACTCCTGCCAGATAGCAATGCCAGCCACATAATTGCATGCCGGGCCTTTTCATCCCCAGCTATTGCACAACCCATAAACAGTCCAATTAGGAAACCAATTAAAATGAGAAAGAGGCTTCCTGAATTCTTCAGCAGTTGAAGCTGCGCTGCCTTTTCGTTGTCAAACCAGTGAAAGGTTTTTATTGCAGCTGCCGAGGAGGTGAAAGAATTAAGGGGAGCAGTGCTGCTGACCGAGGGGCCCACGCAGGCCGGGCAGCAGCAAGAGCAGTGCTCCTCTCTGGGAGCCCTGGGCGAGCTCTGAGAAGCTCCAGAGGATACGAGATGGAGGTTATAGAGGGAAGAAACTTTAGTTTGCTTATTGGAACTGAGACAAAAATTTCAAATACAAATTTTAAATTCTTAAACTTTTGTTTTTAACAGTTTCAGAGGCCATGGTGGATATGTGAGTTTTCAGAAAGCAAACCTAGAAAGGAAACCTAGAAATGCTCCTTCTACCCCTGCATCCTTCCACCGGGGGTTGCAGAATCTGCATTCCACCAAGAAGAATGACCTTGGCCAAGGTCATACATGCACCTTTGTCTATCTGTTCTGCTGTTGGCAGACTTATGTGCTACGGCTGGTCCCTGAGGATTTGAAGAGCAGACATAGCAGAGTGCTGCCTTCAGCAAATGCACAGCTCAGGGGGTCATGCAAGCACTTCTCTCCTGGCTCTCACGGAACCTCAACTACTGTAAGGCCTCAGCTTTAAACCTGACCTCTGTGCATTGCGCACCTTGCATGCTCAAAACAAGGGAGCAGCGGAAGAGCCCAAACTGATAGGCTTCTGCTCATCCTTCCTCACCATCAGTATCCATCAAGAGTCCTTGAAGAAGAGTGAGTGCTGCTGATTCTTCTCCCGAGGTGGAAATGTGCATGCTTGTGTGCATATATGTATGTCTGTGCATGTGCATACGCACACGTACCTCTGTGTCCATGCATGTACCTGTGTGTGCTCATGCCTGGGGGAGAGATAGTTCATTAGTTGAGTGTTTCCTGCTCTCCAGGGTTTCAAGGCCTCTGAGCAGATCTCCACCATAGAGCTGACTCTGCTCCTTACTGTTTACCAAGATAGAAAAAGGAAAGCTAATTGGGCTGGCAGCGGGGTCTATGAAATGCCAAGTATGTGAACTCTAGAAAAGCTTCACTGAGCTCTGTCCTGGCACCAACTGCTTTCTCTCTCCTCTCTGAAAGATTCTTCCATGTCTTCTTTCTTCTTCCTGAATTCTGAACTCCTTGGAGGCAGGCAAGGAAGTTTATGGCTGCTGCTCAGGCTGGTTCAGGCATAGGCCCACTGGAAGGCAAATATACCCACAATGCTTTTCTATTTCTCCACTGCAAGGGTTTATTCTTTTGAAACCCTAACCTTCTCGTCCATGTTATGTACATTTTAAATAAGAGTGTTTTGGGTTTTTTCGTTTTTTTTTTCTGGACCAGGGTTCAAGTGCCCACTGCAGGGTCATTTTGTTAACAAATTAGGTCTCTGCTCAGTTTCTCCAGTTAAGTAACAAGTAAGTTGCTTAAGCTATTTTAGTCCTAGTTTCTTCCTTTGTGACTACTAATGATAATGCTGGTTAAGGATTCCTTATCCAAAATGCCTGGAAACAAAAGCGTTTCAAATTTGAAATTGTTTCATAGTTTGAAATATTTGCATATCCCTGATTTTTTTGGGGATGAGACCCAAGCATAAACACAGAATTCATTTGTGTTTTATGTACACTTTAGACACAGACTGAAGGTAATTTTACCCAATATTTTTAGTGCACCTGCGTTTTTATTACAACCTGTTTCATATATTTAGGTGTGAAATTTTCACTCATGGCATACTTCTGGCAGTCAGAAATTTGCAGATTTGGGGGCATTTTGGATTAGAGATGCTCAACCTGTAGGACCTGAGCCATAGGTTGATGGAGTATTGAATGAGTTAATACACAATGTGCCTACCACAAGGCCTGGTAGGTGCTTGGCGGGTGTGGCCAATGTAGGCTGTGGTCACTGTTGTGCTGTGGCACTTGCTCAAGCTGGTTGCTTTCTCCTGGAGATACCAGACCTTGAGTGTATAAGCCTTGCCCCTTTCCAGGATGCTGACACCATCACCAATTGTAAGCACCCTAGGAGACTTGAGGTGCCTTTTGGCTACCATTGATGGAGCATCTGGTATGTAGTAAATGCTGCCCTTCGTGTTTTCAGTGTTCTGTGTCATTTGGTAACATGGCCAGCACTGGCTTAAACCTTTGGTGACTGGATTGTCTACAAGGTCACAAGGCAGGGTCTCTTCTGCTGAACTAGTGTAGTGGAGTGGGTAGAACATGAACTAATCATAGTGAATTTTAGCCCTGTACCTTATAAGCTGTGTAATTTTGAATGAGTTGTTTAAACTTATTTTGTTTTTTAGTTTTTAATCATATTTTATTGATACATTTTAGATACACATAATGATAACATTCATCACAGAGCATTTGTACCTGTACATGGTATAACTTGTTTTTTTCCCCATTCCCCTCCCTTCCCTTTAAACCCTCCTCCCCTCCCCATTTACAAAAGCTTTGTTTCCATTTTTTTCTTCTTTTCTCAATTTTTTTTTCTTTTACTTTTCCCTTCTTTCCTTTCCCCCTTCCCTCTCCCTGGTTCCCCTCCCTATTTGAGCATTTTCTTTCTATTTCACAATACCTAATATACATTTCGGTCTTTATTTACACTTTTGGTTTCTCACACCAGAGAAACAATGCAGTATTTACCTGTGTGTCTGATTTATTTCACTTGAAGGGTATGGACTCAAGGTACATCTATTTTCCTAGAAATGTCTCAAGTGTATCTTTTATGGCAGAGTAATGTTCCATTGTATATATAAAAAAAGAAGAAAAAAAACCCTGCATTTTCTTTATCAATTCACCAGTTGATGGGCTTTTGGGTTCTTTCCAAGATTTAGCTATTACAAACTGCCAATAAAAACATAGGTGTGCATATGGTGCTGTGGTATGATGCTTTTAATCCTTCTGGGAAGATACCTAGAAGGGGAATAACAGGGTCAAATAGAACCTCTAGTCCTAGTTTTTTGAGAAATATCCATTGATTTCCACAGTGGTTGCACCAGTCTGTGCTCCCAACAGTGGAGAAGGATTCCTGTTTCCTCAGAGCCTTGCCAGTATTTGTTATTGGTTGGTTTCTTGATAATGGCCGTTCTTTCTGGGGGTGAGATAGAAACTCAGTTAAACTCATTTTGTTTATCTGTAAGATAGAAATAAAGTGATCCCTACTAAACGGTATTTTTATAACTCATATTTATGAAGTTCCTATGTCCACTGTGTATAAACCTAGAGTAGGGGTGCAATAAATTCCACTGCTATGATGATTCAAAGTTAGAAAGTTCTTTCTTTTATTGATCCAAAACCTGTATTTTCTATTTGCTAGATCCAAGCAGGGCCTTGAATTTGGAAAGTCCAGAGTTTCATGCTAGCTATGAAGTTCATGTCTTAGGAACTTACTCCCCAACATAACAGGGCTTAGAAGTGGGGTGGTTAAGAAATTATTAGGTCATGAGAGCTGTGTCCCCATGTACACATTAAAGCTGTTATTGCTGAAATGCGTTTATTATTTCAGGAGTGGGTTCCTCAAAAATGTGGAGTAAGGAAAGACCTCACCTGTATGTGCCCTCTCTTGCCATGCAGTGCCCTCCTCTGTCATGCAATGGCATGGCAAGGGGACACTCACCAGCTGCAGCCTCTTGATCTTAGATTTCTCCAGAACTGTGAGCCAAAGAAAGTTCTACCATTTATAAGGAGTAGCCTGTGATATTCTGTTACTGCAGTACAAAAGTATCTCAGATAGTACCCACTATCATTTCAACCCTTTCCTGGCCACGCTATTGGGAAGTTACTTTGATTCTCTGAGCTTTATTTCCTCATATACAAAATGGGCACAGTCACCACAGTGCAGAAATTTGTCTTGCACCCAGGAGTGCCGAATCTTCTCTGGGCCAGACACACACTGACTTATGCTAACTGGACTTATGTGTAAGGCAGAATCCCAGTGTGCTATTCCTCACAGTCCTGGGACACCAGTGCAAGACCCAGACACTTTAGAATGATCCCCAAATAGTCAGGACAATCTTTCCAAAGCACAACTTGTTGATGTCTGTCCTCAGTCTAAATTACTTGCTGTGAGTTGCTCCCACTTTTGTCTCCTGCCTCATCAGCTGCCCTCAGCACTCAACACTTCACCCTGACTCGTTTGCATTTGTTCATCTTGCCACAGTCGCTTAGGAGCAGTGATTCTCAACTGAGGTGTGAGGATGACTTTGCCCTCCAGGGGACATTTGGCAATGTCTGGGGTTTGTCCCTTTACAACATGTGACACTCTGTGGCTCCACGTATTAGCTTTCCGTTGATGTGAAAAAATACTTGAGAATGCCAACTTTAAGTGGGAAAGGTTTGTTTTGGCTTAAGTTACATAGGTTTTGGTTCCATGGTTGGCTGACTTTTTCACTATGAGCCTAAGGTGAAGCAGATCATGGTGGGAGAAGCATGTGGCAGAAGAGGCTGCTGCCTTGTAGCGACCATAAAGTAGAAAGAGGGATAGCCTAAGAGAGGGTGCCAGGGACAAGATATAGTCCCCACAGCACACCTCATGACCTACTTCCTTCAATAAGCCCCATCTCCTAAATTTCCATCACCTCTCAATAATGTCATCAAATTATTAATCCATCAATGAATTAACCCACTAATGAAGTTAGAGCCTTCATAATCCAATCATCTTCCAAAAGTTCCACCTCCAAACTCTGATGCACTGGAAACCAGTCTGCTAACAGGAGGGGGGCATTTATGTTCAAATCATAACACTCATGTCCAGTAGATGATAGGATTCTTGTTCATTACCATGTGCTTGATACCTAACTCAGTACTTGGCTATGCGTAGAGCCCAGGAGTGGCTTTCTGAATCAATGTGGCACTGGCCAATTCATTCCCATCCTAAAGGAGAACCTGAGGAAGAAAGGGACTCTGAACAAAGGGTGTTGCATGTCTGGGCCAAGATGCTGATGTCAACAATGGTGACCATTCAGTACCTCTGTCCCCGCCACTGACTGGACCTAAACAGGTATCGGAATCCTAGAAACCCCAGGGTCTTCTCACCTGAACCTGCCCTATTCTGCTTCTATACCTCAATGTGTCCCAAGTCTAAGCTCTTCTCTCCTTGGGAACCAAGTTTTCTGCTAGGCTCATGCTGTCAACTAGTCTGCATAGAACCCAATTCTTCCTGCCCTTAATCCTACCTGGTGAAAACTGCTTTCTAAGGCAACATTTGCAAACCTCAGTCACTTAGCTCAGACCATCTCAACTGTGGACATATCTTAATTCCACTCCTCTGATTTAGTTAATATTTTCTTTTAACTCAAGTCATCTTTTTAAACTAAAGAAGTTTATTTATAAATAGAGTCCAATCAACCCCAGATACAGCAACCCCAGATACAAATACATAGGTAAATATATAATAGTTATCATTGGGTTGATCCCTTTGGGGAATTCTAGGGAGCCACTTTCATATTTCAAAATTGGTGAATTGAGCATTTATCTTACTCTTCTTATATGGCTTGTACCTCCAAGTATGGTGCTAGTTGATGAAGGAAAATTTTGTCTTTATAGAAACATCGTAGCTAATAAATGAATTCTTGAAATTAGACCATCATTATTTTGCACCACTAATGAACTAGTGAGTGGAGATAATGATCATCAATGGCTATTAATGCCACAAAACAGAGAAACAACAGACATTACACACTTCTCCATGGTAGAACGTAGTACTATCTATGAATTAACCCAGAAAAAACATTAAATCAGAGTCTGGGTAAGCCTGTAGAGCCAACTACCAATTTACATGATACTTAAAGGAGAGAGAGGAATGGTAAGACCAAAAGGTGCAACCAGCAAATCCAGATGACAGAATAGTCTATAAAACAAGTGACCTGATTCTATAATACAACAACTCCGCCCCAGGAAAAATTGCAAATTGAAAGAGAAAGAGACAGACTAATAAAGAGAGAGGAAAAAAACCTTCCATTTTAAAAAGACTTAACAACTGAAAAAAATCACAAACTTCATTTGAATTCCAATTCAAATAAATTGGAAAAATGTGAACACTTGACTAGATACTACACGACATTGAGTGTAACTGTTAATTTTTAAAATGTGATAATAACACGAGGTTAGATTTTTCTAAAGCCCTTATTTTAGAGAAATTCATCAAGATACTTTAGGATTAAATGGCATGATGTCCTCCATGTACCACACAGTACTCTGGAGAGCAGGTAGGAAGTAGCTAGGGTGGATGAGACAGAAGCCACGAGTCCAGGGGCAGTGATGCTGAGACCTCGGATTCATTCTAATAGTCTCCCTCTTTTTAAAATATGCTTCAAATGTTCAATAGTAAAAAATTTTTGACAAAGTTTTTTAAAAGTTGTTAAAACGGTATAATAGAGAGATAAGCTGGATTAACCACAGGGACAAAAGTCTTGGAAATGAAATTCAAATCTAAATGATAAAAAGGTGGCAGCCACATGAGGGTATGGGGGAGGAGTGTTCCAGGCAGAGGAAACAGCAAGTACAAAGTCACCAAGATGACTCAACACCATCAGAAATAACCTTGTAAAGCCTTGTAAAATGCCACTTCTACATTTTCTCAATTGTGTGATCAGCCAGAAGTTGTCTAATTAGCAACTGAAAATATAGCTGCTTTGAAAGCGATGCTAATTTTCAATTGGATTCTTCCCTGAAAATGGAGATGTGTGTGCAAACCTTATGCTTTGGATTAAAATTTCAAGTGTTTGTAAGATTTTGATTAAAATTACTTTAATTAAAAAAATGTTAATTGCCTTATTGTCTTCAGCCCTTGCTGTCTGATTCCACCACTGGGATCAATCCCAGCACCTGCTGGAGTTCCACAAGCTGCCAATTCAAACAGCCACATGTCAGTAAATAAAAGGAAAATAAAGTTTTTTGTATTTGTGAAATACTGCACCAATGCATGTAGTGTAAAATAGCCCAGTGTGGTCCCAGCTGAATAGTAAGAGGGTGATTTATTCCCAAGGTTCTGTTTCCATTTTTGCTGTTTATGATAGCATATCAACTGAGCTTTTTGATTGAATTACCACCTTGTATTCAGGCTGGGACCATGCATTATTACATATGTAAGTATAAACGTTGATGCAAATGAGTTTTCCTAATGAAATGAGAGGCAGTTTATTTTCCCTTGCATAATGGGTGGTTCTGAGGACCAGATTTATTTTCTCAAAGTGAGTATGTGCTTATTTTTCAATTTGTCATCCATTCTTAGCATGAGCACCCCAATAATTCAGATCTGCAAATCTTTGAGCTTTCACATTTTAATGCAGATTTTTTTCATTTTTAAACTGAAATCAATTTCAGTGTGATTTATCACCAGAGAATTAGCTTATGTAAAATGCTTAAGTGAATGAAGTAATAACTTTAGGCCTATTGGTTAGAGAGCAATTTTCAGTTTCTCAGTTCTAAATAAATGGTAAGATCCCAGGTCACATTTTCATTTTATTCATTATATTGTGTGCTTTAGTTATTACAGAGTTTTGGAATGCCTAGACGCTTCAAATGAGCTGAATTACTTTTAAATATTACTGCATTTCATTTTATACTATTTGAGCTACTTTGCTGGGTGTTACTTGGTATTCTATTATCCCTTGACTTAAACCAGCTGGCCAAGTCTGGAGTTTATTTCACTCTTCATAAATTAGGATACTAACATTGAGCCCTAGGCTCTCTCTTTGCATATGAAATCAAGGGCAGCCTCCTTGCTTTGAAATCCATTGAGGATTTGTTTAGTAAACAGTTGGCCAGTGATTGCAACGGGAGAATCAAGTTGACAGAAGAGCAGTGGGGAGCAGTTCTGGCCCACTTTTGAGGGGATGCGAAGCCCCCTTGTAGTCAGAGCCCCTTGGTGAAATTTGGCAACCAAGTTTTTTAGAGGAATTGTCAGTATGAAGATGAATTGGACCAGAGTCCTTTAAGACTCATTGTGAGTTTAGGAACAATAGCAGCTTTCTTTCCACATGCAAAAAAAGAAAAAAAGGAAATCACCTAACAATAGTAATAGTAGTCCTGTTTATTTATTATGCTATGGTAACATATAATTAATAAATATAGAAGTGTAGTGTTATGGCTTATGTCTCGATATACCCCCAAAACCTCATGTGGTCATTGGTGGAACTTTTCAGAGGTGGCTGCATTGAGGGTGTGTGATGCTGGGATTAAGTATGTGATATTAGGTTTAAATGTGTGACGCTGGGATTAAGGGCATGTGATGACTAAATTAGTCTACCGATGAGTGTGGATAATGGGGAAGCCTAACCTAACTGTGGGTGGTACCACCCAAAAGTCTGGGTAGCCTGGAAGAGACAAAAGGGAGACGCAGGCTGCTCTTGCTGCTTCATTGCTACTTCGCTGCTTGCCACATTTCTGCCTTCTGCCTGCCATGAACTGTTTCTCCTCTGTGAGGCCTCTCTGCCATGCAGCTCCGCCTTGGAGCCAGCCAATTATGAACTGAAACCTTTACAGATTGTGAGCTATAATAAACCCTTACTCTTTAAATTTTGGGTGTCAGATATTTTGACTCAGCAAAAGAAAAGTAACTGAGACATATAGATATATTATATTAACTGTCTATAAGATATATAATAGACCAGAGATACATCTGCTATGGCTAGGATATGGTTTGGGTGTGTTTCCCAAAGATTCATGTGCCGAGAGCCTAGTCTCCCATGTAACAGTACTGAGAGGTGGTGGAACTTTTGAGAGGTAGGGCCAACTGGGAGGTATTAGGTCATGAAAGTTCTACCCTTACAAGAGATGAATGTAGCTCTCAAAGGATGGTGTTAGTTCTCACGAAAGTGAGTTGTTATAAAGCTAGGTCACCCCCAGGTGCCTGGGCCCTTCTCCACATGGCCAATTCCCTTTTTCCTTCTCTGTCTCACTGTGGTGCATCCAGGGGACCCCAACATACCTGTTCCAGGCTGTTTGAACCCTCCATAATCAGAATCATGAATCCAGAAACCTCTTTATACAATATCCAGCCACAAATACTTTGTAATAGCCAAATGAAATGAACTGACAATAACCTAATAAAAGAATAATAATATTTATTTTATCAAGCACTTAGTATAGTCAGACCAGACACCTAACATCTCATTTAATCTCCACAACAACTTCCAAGGTGAAACCACTATAGTTTCCATTATGCAAGTAAAGAAACAGAGGCTCAGAGAAGTTAAGTAATTAGGCCAGAGTCACCTTGTTAATAGGCAAAGGAACAGAGATTCAAAGCCAGTCTTGCCTAAGAACATTTTTCACTTCACAAGTATCCTACTTTAGTGAGATTTCTGACTGTATAGGAAGGCTTTTTGCCATAGCATTTGTTAAAACTCCCAAGATCTTCCACTTGCAAGAGAGATGGGATCCTTCAACCATGTGGGGGTTGACAGTCTGAACTTTTAAAATCAGACAAATGTGGTTGAATTCCAACTTGGATTGCCATGTAAGTATAAGTCATTTAACCTTTGTCTACCTCAGTTTCCCCATTTGCAATAGGAGTAATATGATAACACATTACCGTGAAAAATGAATGAACTAGTTGCATGACCATTGGGTCAGAACCTGCAGGGGATAAACTGAACTAAAATCGTACACCAGATTTATTCAGGTGGGAGCCACCCCTGGGAGCTATTTTAAAGGGGTTTATCAATTTGCATTTCTAATTACTCTGTAACTACCTGCCTAGCCAGTCCTCTGAGGACTTGCTTGGTGATTGATGTGATACCGCTTAGAAATTTCTTTGAGTTCCTCAGAAGAAAGGTTTTCTATACAATCCAGCTGGTGGTATTACCATTTAGAGCACTCTGAAAACTGAACTGCTCAGCTGATATGCTCATAGGGAGTTGAAAAGGGGATTATCTTTTAAGGTTTGAGAATGTTGATATTCACAAATATTTTCTTGCTGCCTCTCCTAATACAGCAAATTGACTGCAGAGATAATGGGCAAAGGATGACATCATACAAAGCAGCACACTTTTAAGTGTCCAGGTTAGAGGAACCACTTAGAGTAATTAGGAAGTCCTTAAACAAGAGTTTGCCAAGTATTGGCTAACTCTTAATATTTGCCCCCCTTTTTTTTAACCCTCTGGCATCCAATATGAAAAGTCTGACCTTGAATAATTATCTACCTACTGGTTTTGGCAGCAGGCACAGAGTCCCCCCACCCCCAGTCTGGTTGTTTGTGGTGGACAGTTCATCCAACCTAAGCTCCGATGACAGGTGAGTACGCATGAATTTCATAAAGTGAATTTCTCTTTCAATTTGTACCAGTCCCTGCTAATGTTTTGGGATAAGTGCCAGCCTTGTTTCCTTTTGCTTCAACTTCCAAATGTCTACCCAGTTGCTGTTTTGGTTTTGTTGTCATTGTTGTTTGTTTGTTTGTTTTGCTGGATGCAATATCTTCTGTTTAAACTGGCCTGGTTCCCACCGTCGTCATGGCCACCCAGAGAAAAGAGAAAAGGACCCTTCAGAGTGTTCAGGAGTGCAGGTAGAATGGCCAGGAGTTCTGTCTTTAGAAGCACAGGGCTGTGGTGAGATGGATGAGCAGCAGAGAAGGTGACCCCAGGGTTGACATGAACTCTTATCTAATTCTATGTGTGGCATCATCTGTTGGCCAATTTTCTTACCTTAAAGAAGAAAGCAAGAAAGCAAGAAAGCAAGAAAGAAAGAAAGAGAGAAAGAAAGAAAGAATTGCACACAAAAGCAATGCTTTTCTCCCTTGTAGAAAATTTAGAAAATAAAAAAAAGTAAAAGAAGTCAGGGGAAAATGTCCACGTTCCTACCTCCCAGTGAAAGCATCAGGTCTTCTTTCCCATGCGTTTTTATATAATTAACATAATATTAAGAAAGAAATTTTGTGTCCCGCATTTTTTGTATCATTATCTCACAGGCACTGCCTCCACCCAGGCTTTGTTTAATGGCTTTATAAAGTGCCACAGGGCAGCCCTACCACCGTGAGTATAACTGTGCCCAACGGTGACATGCAGGGCACGTTTGCCGTTTCCAACAACGCTGAGGTGGCCGTTGTCCCAACAAGCTCTCACTTCTTTACCAAGTATAGGTGCAGGAAATGTCCTGACTCCTTACCAAGCAACTGCCCCAACAGGCAAGGATTACTATTCTGACTTCTAGAGCAGGGCTTCTCTGACACTTGATGGGACAAGAAAAATAAATCCTACATAATATCTTGTGACTAAATACCATCCTCTTTGAGAGGATGGTTTGACAAAAATGGATTATGGATTAAGTCAATGAACCAGAACAGAGCTATCCTATCAGAATGATATTCTGAAAAGCCAACCCACAAGATTTCCTATACTTTGTTTTAAAATGATTGTTTGTGACAAATCTTAGGCAGGGAGCGATGTGATTTCCACAGACAGGTCTTTTCCTTCAGAGTGAAAATGAGGGCGAGCCTTCCTATCCAAGTGCTCCATGTACACAAAGGGAGACTTTAGCCATCCTACCCACATGACTCCTTCTGCCATCTGGAAGTGCATCAGGACTCAACTTTCTTTGGGGGAAACACAGAGCACGCCAGTAGTTGTTTGAGGGATGCTTGGTGCCCAGTGTGCATGGAGGACCCTGAACAGCCCTCGCAGTGAAGGAACTTGGTTCACTGGAGATGCTGGACCTGGAGGGGTTGGGCCCCATTGCACCTTCCCCCTCACCCCTGCACATTTCCAGGGGTCTTTCTGTTCTGAACAGTAGTCCTTCCTCTCCCTGATGCTTAGATTCTTTGGGGAGCTGCCCAAAGGGGACAGTGACCTGGGGCATAATCAATGATCTGAGGGTAGCTGTGGAGCATTGCCTCCGGAAGCTTCTCTGTGCCATTCCCTGGTTTTCTCTTTCTTCATCTTTGTTCTGCTCTTTTTCGCCTCTTGTTTTTCTGCTGCCCGAGAATACTCATAAACTGGATTGCCTCATAGCCAGGAGAGCTGTAACTCCACGGGTATTACTCAGCAGCTCAGTCTCCAGTTTGGCCCATCTTGGATCTGCCTGAGAATAGGGATCTTTAATCCCTCAAGCCAAATTTTAATCCTTAAAGAGCAATAACAGGGTTTAGTAGAGTTATACTGAGAAGAACCACCCATGGACATTGCTGTTTCAAATTTAAAACTATTTAAATTCCAAAGAAAACCAAATACAAAAGAATAAGGGAACGACTTTCTAAATAGATCAGAGGGCAGATTCACATTTTTCTGCTGTTATTTTCTGAAATTAGGCTCAAATTGAACATGGTAATTTCTTGGTTCTGTGTCTTGGGCATGCATATATTCCTCCAAGTTTAAAGAAGATTAAGTTGATTGATTTCTGTATTCATTAACTACTCATTGAACAACTTCAGTGTGCCAAGGACTGTGCTGGGGAGAGGGACTAGGAGAAAGAGTGAAATCTATCTGGTCTGTGTCCTTTGGGAGTGTGCAACCTAGTGAAGGGCTAGTCTCAGGCAAATTATCAAAGGTGCAAAAATTATTAAAACTCACAGTAAGTGCTATGAAGGGGTAGTGAAGGCTACTCAGGGATTTGATTTTTATTTGAGGTGGAGTAGAGTGGTTACAAAGAGGGGTGGTCTTGGGAGACTTTCTTAAGAGATTATGAAAATGGAGATGTACAGAATTTAACCAGGTAAAGGGCAGGAGAAAAAGCTTTCCAAACAAACAACAGCATATACCATACAAGGACCCTTGGAAGGTGAGACAGTGGGCCATCAGAGAAGCAGAAAGCTCATCTGAAATGGCAGGGCAGGATCAGAGAGAAGGCCGGGGCCAAGGAAGGGAGGTTTGGTCCAGTCATTCGAAAATATTGGGACTTTTGCCTGAGCACAAAAGGGAAACATGGATATTTTTAAATTTCCCTTTTTTAAAAAAAATTTTTAAAGTAGAGAAATAACTTGATCAAATTTGTATTTTAAGGTCCTTTGGGGTCTTGTGTGAAGGAGGAGTACAGGAATCAGGGAGGTCAGCTTAGCCAGGTTCCACATGAAAGAGGGTATCATCTTTGCCCCAGGTGTTGCGGCATTTAGTGGGCCAACAAATATGTAAAGTATTTTGCAGGGAGCACTGACAAATCTTGGCAAGTCTGAATGGAGGCAGAGGCTAATTCAGGAAAAGATCTCAAAGATGAATTCTAGATATTAGCTTTGAGCAGTCATTTACCTAGAAGAAAGACCCTGAAGACCAGCAAACTTGAAGGTAGCTGATAAATGTCAGCAAAGTATTACGCGAATCACTTTAGTATTATCCATTTAAGACCTCTGATGTCCACAGCCATCCCCATAGAAATGGTTACAGGCTATTGCTTAACACATATTATAGTTTGCATTTCTCACTATGGGAGGTCCAAGTGTACTTATACCCCAAGTTTCCTTGCCATTCAGTGGCATTTGGTAATGAATACAAATTGTGAGCTCACTCACTACCCACATGAACCCTTCTGCCATCTGGGGTGCATCCGGACTTAGTTTTGGAGGAAGCATAATGCCCCAAATGGGGGCGTTTATCTCTTTTTCATCCCAAGCTGAGCTCTAGTATTCACTGTTCTCCTAGTAACCTCAGGCAATGCCATTCTTAAGAGATATTTTAACAGGGTTTCTTATGAGTCATTTCAATAAGTTTTTTAAAAGAAACTGTGTATATTTTACTTTTCTTCAGGAAGTAAATGATACCATTTGTGCCATTATAAATCACGATGGATTTCCATATTCTGTACCATAAAGAATTGCTATTTCTCTCCCCCTCTCTTTCTCCCTCTTTCTCTTACAAAGGAAAATTAAGGTTACCGTACCATGGGATCACTTTCATTATCTTTAGCATACAAATGATCTTTTAAAAAGATTTTTTTCCCGCTACATATGTACAGTATCAATGATATAATTTACATTGCATCCTTCATATTAACACTCTGATCCATCATCGCTAACAATGCGGGGTCTTTGTGTGAGGGGCTGTCGGACAAATGTTTTAGCTTGTGAGAAGAAAATTGTTAGCATTTGAATAGAGAATGGTACAGGAAGGATTAATAGCCTGCTTTGATGGATTAGAATGTAGGGAAATTGCTCAATATTAATATGAAAATGTTTGTGAATTGGTTGCAAGGTACCATCAATGGGAAATGATTATGCCTCCAAGGCCTTATCAGTTGAGACTTAACTCTTAGCAAAGACTTCCACACAAAAGCTGGGTGAGAGGTGTGGAGAATGGCTGGCTTGGGAATGGGGACAAAAACTCACCATTCAACCAGGGGGGTCCTCATGTCACTTTGAGTGCCCTTTCTGTAATATTGTGCATCTCTACATTAACATATCTGAATATGGATTTATAATAAGAAAGACAAGAGAGAGTGGGCAATAAATTATTATTTTGATCATTTAGTCTTTCCATCTTTTAAAGAAAGCCTGATCAAAAACAAGGAGAACTCTGCTGTATACAGAATTGAGCCCCCTTTAACAGATTTCTTTTGGTCTGTGTGCCATGATTTCTGAGACAGTAATTTGCAAGGATGGTCAATAGATCAAAAACCATGTCATGAAAATGGTTGTATAATGTTGTTGCCATCAAACTCCGTCATAGCAAGCCTAGTTTTAGAATGATGCCTAAAAAGCTTTCTTGGATATTAAAAAGTCAATGCTTTGGCAGAATTTGTGCTTTAAACAGGTGTAAGGCATTAATTTACCTTAAAAAATATATTTCCTAATGAAAGTTCAATCCATGATATAATTGTTCTGAAAGAAACGTTGTTGTTTTCTCCAAAATCCTAAACATGAACTGGTTCTCACTGCCCCACTGGCAGGGTACCCCGAGTGCCAGTGTGGGGCTGCCACGGCCTGCAGCCTCGTGACCCACGCTGACCACCCTCAGAAGAGAGCTGACAGGTTGGGCAGTGGGAATGCTGCTCTTGAAAACAGAACACTGCCTCTTCCAAGAATGGAGAAGTTCTCGGCTGCGTCTTTAGGATATATATAATAAGTGTAAATTTCAGAACAGGCTTCCTCAATGCACTGGTGTTGCAAATGGGCTACTTCTTTGTCATGGGAGCTACTGTGTGGAAGATACTCAGGATGCTTAGCAGCAGCTCTTTCCTCCGCCCAGTAGACTTCTTTATTTTCAGCTGTGACAACCAAAAATATCTCGAACATTGCCAAAATGTCCCCTGGGGTACAAAATTTGCTTCCAGTTAAGGACAAATAGGCTTAGAAATAATCTTAGAAATAATCATCTTGAGTCTATAGGACTAAAAACTGCAGATATGTTTGCCCTGCATTAAGCATTACACCATGAGTGCATGTATCACATGTGGCACCACATGGTACCCCACACATATGTATAACTTTTACATTTTTTGCATCAGTTAAATAAATTTAAAACTATCTGCAATTTAAAGTAATTTAAATTTCTTTCTCCTTACAATAGCAAGTGAGATTCCATGATATTTATTTATATATTCTGGTAAATAATAATACAATCTGCAATATTATTATACAATTGTGTTTAACATCATCCTTTGGTTCTCAGAAAAATCTGACAAACTGAGTAAAGTTATTCCCATTTAATGCACAAGAGAACTGAGCCTTATTAAATCACTTATTTATTAAACAAGTGGCTGATTTGGAGCCCAAGCCTGGTGGTTCCGATAGGAGTGCCTTTAACCCTCGCTGTGGCCTTTATCACACACACCTGCATTGTGTTCCTAGCGTCTGTTGGTCTCCGTCTCCTTCATGACCTCAGAAAGGGGCTCTGTTAACTCTGCTGCGTCCTAGTTTGTTGGAGGGTCACCAGCCAGCAGAGCAGCAGCAGTGGGGCACAGGGTGGGTATGTGCTGTTGACTGTAGTACCCTGCTCAAGGGATGCCTGGCCACCCTAAGCTGCCTGCGTCCTCCCTGCCACATTAAGGTGGTATCTTGGCCTCCATGGCCCCCTCCAAAAAGATGGAGAAACAAGAAATAATAATGCTAGACTATATCTAGAAACTCACAGGATGCCTTGAATCTTTCCCTTTGCCCCACAGTCTCTACGGATGAGCTGGCCCCCAATGGCAACGTCCCCTTATGCTGGCCCAGTTGCCAGTGGTCTTTTATTCTAGTGAGCCAAGTCAAAAATGCATGACTACATATAATTGCAGCATTGCATAGATTTTCAGG
>RJWT010018404.1:0-18886 GCA_004365215.1 Cuniculus paca
CATAAACATAATAAAATCCAAAAGCTATTGAGATAAGAATGAGGAAAAGGGGGGAGGGGCATTTGAAAAAATAATTTTATTTGAAGAGGAGTGTGCATGACTCTTCCTAGAACAAAAATGAGGAGATAGTGACGAGAGTATGATGAGAAGGATTTCAGCAGAACAATTCAAATATCTGCTATTATGCACTGATAATTGCAGGACACAAGAGACTCTTTTTGACCTATGATTAGGAGGGATAAAATGACCTAAGTGGTACTGCAGAAAGGTTTGGACCTGAAGAAAAAAAAAGTTCCTTCCATCTGAGAGCAGTTAATAAATGTCTGATCCCCAGTGACCACGTATAGATTCAGCAAGGATGTCAACCTGGCCTCATTTTAGAGGTCAGTTTGCCCGAGTGGAAAGTTTGATACAGCAAAGAACCTCAACCTCAGCAGTGTGAGGATTCCTGAGGCATAGTGCAGCAGAAACAAAGGCATACATAACTGGAAAAGGAGTAGGTTCATTCTCTGAAGAATGTACCAGAGCATTCAAATGCAGAAGTCTTTTAAAATCTGCCCTACCTAGAGAATACATAGAGGTTTCTCAATTGATAAGTCATTAAAAAATGACTTCTCTTTCCATTTTATTCATCCTTCTCCTGTAGAAAAGAGGAAGTTCAAGAAAGAAGGAAGAAGTTTCATCATGTTTCATTCTGCTTGGCAAACACGCAGATTTACAGCAAATGAATACAGTATTCTTTCATCATATATTTACATAAAATAACCAAAATATGAAATCATGCAAGATTTTACCCAATTTTTACTGAGTCAAACAGAAATGCAGGAGAAATATGCTTTTCCACTGCTTACACATGCCTTTTGCTTTATTGCCTTTCCTCCATTCGTCCATGTGCTGCTCTGACCCAGAAGCTGTCTCCTTCTGCTTCTGTACTTTTGCTCATAAAGAAAGTAACATAACATCTTCAACAACAGAAGAGGCCAAAAAGTGAGAAACGACAAGTAAAAAAGATAGGAAGCTGTAAAAAATAAAGTTGAAGCTTGAAATAACATGTTTTTCTTTAAAAGATGAAAATGTGTGAGATCCTGAAAATAAGTTGTAGAATAGGAAACAATATTTTATTGTAGCTTTCAACTACGTTTCTAATTTTTATGCAAATATTTTTGTTCTTTAAGATTTTTTACAACCTTTTCCAGCTATTCATCTGAAAGAACATTAACACTGAGAATATGGCAAAAGCTAAAAACAAAAATAGCAGACCAAATTCTCCAATCGCTAAAAGGGCAAATAATCAGAAAAGACACTTTACGAAAGAGGAACTACAAGTGGTCTAAGTACACGAAAAAATGTTCAATATATTTAGTGATCATCAGGGAAATGCAAATCATAACTATACTGAGATTTCATCTCACCCCAGTCAGAATGGCTATTATTAAAACAATAAAATAATAATGTTGGTACATAAGTGAAAAAAGGAAACTCATACAGAGTTAGTGGGAAAGCAAATCAGCACAGCCAATATTAAGAACAGTACAAAGGTTTCTCAAAAAAATAACAACATATTTTCTTACAAAAAGCTACACCTCTTTTAGATATATATTCAAAGAAAATATACCCAAAGAAATAGTCAGACAAACGGACCACCTGTGCACTCAAGTTTATTAAGGGTTATCATGTTTATTCATAACAGCTAAAGTGACTCAGCCTAGGTACACATCAACAGATGAATAAAGAAAATATGGCATATGCACAATGAAGTATAGAATAAGAATGAAATTCTGTCATTTGTAGGAAAATATATGAAACTCTGTGATATCATGTTAAGAAAAGTAAGTTAGATACACTCAGGGAGACAAGTATCACATGCTTTCTCAAATGAAGAAAACAAGAAAAACAAAACAAAAGACAAGAAGAAAAAAATCATTCAAAAGTAGTACAGTGTTTGTCACTGATAAGGGAAGGGGGAGAGGGAGAAAAGAGAGAGAAAGAGGAAGATGAGAGATGATAGAAAGGAATATAGCCATGGTCAATGAAGGATATATGCATCTATGAAAATGTCACATCAAAATCTATTAATTTGTATAATAACACATATTAGTATATTATATTTCCTAAATGGTCAAGCATTTCAACCTTAATCAGCAGCAACTATCATTTAGAAACAACTAGGTTAGTACAAATTATCCAATTCTTTAAAATACACTTAAAACATGTATTCTTTTTGAATTATTCATATGACATTTTGGCTATAGAAGACAGCAAAGAGTTTATAAATGTTATAAAATAAATGGATGTAATCAACTAAACACAAAACTTCTGCTGATTCATTGAGGTTATTAATAAATTTGGATTGAATTGATAGAACATGGACAATATAGTTTTTTAATTAACAATTTCATATTGTTAACAGCATTATATTTTTAATAACTTTTAAAAATAATCAATATGATGTAATCCACTTAAAAATTAGAGAGTACAAGCACTCGATATCCTCAGAATATCTAAAAATAAATCTGTATTTGTCTCATATGTATATTCTTTACCCGAAGTAGATTTTTTTTGCAAAATATTTTGATAACTTTAACTACTTGATACTCAATATTTTAAAAGCTAAACAAAACATTGAAGCGTTCCCACAATCTATAGTAGAAACCAACTTTATCATACATTTATTATAATGTCATTATTACTTTAAAATATTTTCCTTTACTTGATTTGGTACACTGTTCTATGAAACAGTCAAGAGCTTCAGAATTAGATGTTCTTAACCTACTTACTGTGACATCAGGAAAGTTATTTCTTCTGAGAAGTAAACTTTCTCACCTTTCATTTTATCTTCTCTGGACCACATATTTTAAGCATTTAGTTATATTTACTCATTTGGTACTACCATAGAAAATAAAAAGTATCCTAGTTCACAAATGTGTATTCAAATTTAAAAAAAAAGAATGTTCTCATGAATTTACAGAGAGATATATAAATTTGCAGTAATAGCCTTCAGCAAAACAAAGCAAATTGGCATGTAACAATTTTTTACAGTAATTCTTGAACAAAAAATATGAAATTGCTTAACTTTCATCTGTGATTTATATATTAACTTTTTTTAGTGAGATAATGAATGGTTTTATGTTAAATTGATGTAGTCATCAGTACGGAAAGCAATTTTTTGTGTATGTAATTTAACAATAGAATGACACACACCCTTGAGTTCTCTCTCGTGTATTCTAAATTCAATAAACAACTGCCTTTAAGAAGAATCATAGTGTTAGAAGTACTAGTTTTTCTTTTTAAATTCAATAATTTAAATGTTTCTCTTTCTAAAATTCTTATTGTTGAAAATTAAATGTGTAGCCTTTTAAAGAGAACAAACTCTGCTAATTTGTTAGTTATATTTTATTTCTCAAGTAAATGTTTGAATTGCACTCAGTCTCATTCTAAAAGTTTTTCTAGTATATTGGTTAACTCTATGTTTCATTAAGTATTCGCTCTGAGGAGTTGAATTCATTAATATATTAATAGCTTTCCTTCATTAATAAATCTATATTTATACTTACTGCAAGATTTCATAAAATTTCAGTTTTAATACGAAGAACAAGAACAACTGTTAACAAGCACATTAAGCTGTCTAGTGAGCTGGAATCTTGGAGCTAAATTAATAGGACAGCATGTTTACATATCAGGACAAATGGAAATCAGGTTTAAATAAGTGGAAGCATTGCAACTGGATCAACAAGCTATCAGGATATTCACATTTATGTGTTGTATAATGGAAAACTTGTACTTACTGATGCATTTATATATTTCACAACAGATTCATAAAGACACATTATGCATATTCTCTGGCTTTCAAGCTGTAAGCATTTTGTACAGAATAAAAATATTATGTGTATTTCAGAAAGTAAAATACCTAATCAAAAATGAAATATTTCACTTTTCGTCAGACAGGAGATAATTTTTTTAGCATCTTTGCTTAAAACATGAAGACTCTGCATTAAAGCGCCATTTGTTTTTCTAAGGAGTGTATAACCCTTAGTTATTCTAGTCAGTGTAAGTGGAGCATCTGGCTGGAATTTATCATTTGCAGTTAAGATCTAAAAGTTGGTAAGTTATGTAATTGGAATTAGTGGTTGGAAATACACTTTTTTTTTTTTTTTGCGGCTCCAGGGATTGAACTCATGACCTTGCGCTTGCCAGGCAGGCGCTTAGGCCACTGAGCTAGATCCCCAGCCAGAAATACACATTCTTAATGAGTTCAAAACATCCTTTAGAGTAGAAAGAGACTGGCATTTATGTTTCATCCTGGGAAATTTGGGAATCAGCCAAAGAATTTGGATCCTGCAACTAAGTTTACCACTGTATAAAGAATAAATTTGCAAGGTCCATATACTATATTGATGACAAAACAAGGAAAATTATGTACTGTAAAGTACCTGAAATTACCAATAGATGAAATGAAATTTGACAGAAGTTTTATTATTGCTACCTTACAGGGCATAATTAACTGACAAGGAAATAGCAATCTAGGAAAGTCTTTTTTAATTGTTACTAAATAGTACAATTACCTGGATTGTACTATTTTTTATTTTATTTTATTTTTTTAATGGTACATGACTCCTTTATTATACTTATCTGGAAAAAAAACTTAATTACTTACAGTTATGCTCAAAATGAGTACTGGCCCCATGTGTCAGGGCCAAGCCAGCTGGAACATGATTCAGAAATAAAACATAGTGAGCTGCACTTAGACACAGTCAAAAGACATTTTCAGTGCTACCGAAACAAGGCAGAAGGGTACTAAGATACACAGCAGAATGCACTGCTACCCAGAGGCCAGAGTTTATCCTGTACTCATGTGAGGAATGGATTATTTTCTGGTGACCACATGTGGAACTATTCAACCACCACTATGCAGTTCATCTGGACATTTTAAAAAATCAACTCATGCTAAATAATTTGGAATTTCAAAGTGTGACACCACAACATCTGAAGGAAAGAATGTCTATTTTCATTGTACCATTCCTATTTTTGCCAACTTAATGATTACACCCGTATAATTATCCTTGAAATAAAGAACTATAGATTATCAACTTTCTTTTTTGATGTTAAGAATTTTGTTGAAATATAATAGAGGATAACAAAGTAAAACATGTATTAAGTCTATAAATTTGGATAAATTATTTGAATTTTCTGTGATTAAACAGACCCAGAAATCAGAAAGTAAAGATTGTCTAGAACATATTATAATGTTAGATAACAATGCTATTGTTTTCATTGAAGTGACAAGCCTACTTTGTTCATGTTGAGGAATGTAATAATACATAAACCAAAATTTCCACTATGTCATCTCACAAGTTAGCAATTGTAAAAATGATATTGTTTAAGGTAAAATTACACTTAATCCAGTGTTTGTCCTCTTCTTATTTTTGACACAGAAATTGAAAAGATATGAACTCAAGGGTAGAGATTTAACATATTTTAAAAACCATATTACTATATCATGGCTATTCATAAGTGAAAGTGACCTTTTATTCCCTCTGTTTACATTATGCCAACATCAAATCAGTGAAGAAGAAACACAATGTCTTTGTATAGGTTTCATTTTATCAGTAACTGAACTTATCCCAAAAGTGTCCAAGGATGAGAGTTACACTTTTCCAATCACTGGTACAAAGAAAAAAGTGATCTTTTCAAGAAAATCAAGTTATTGCATTACCATTTAATGTGTCTTGCAATTTCTGGTTTTATCTCTTCCCCACTCTCCACTTCAATTAATGTACCAGAGTTTTGGTTCTCACTGGCAATTTTTCAATGACTCCTTATTACTCTCCAGATAAAGTCCAAATCCTTCCACTGGGCACACGTGTCCTTCTTTTCTAGGGTTATGTGTATCTCTCATTGTAATCTAATGGCATTACATCTCTTCAAGCATAGTTTCCTTCTTTTTATACAGGGTTTTTCAGAGTTGTGCTTTTTTACTGAGCAAGTTTAGTGCTCTATTTATTTTTGTTTGTGTCAAGAAAGATACCAGCAATTCCAGAGTATGTGTTGATTTTCTGTTTTAAGTACTTTCAAAGCCTTTTGTCCTTTTCCCAAGAAGAGAACCAATCTCACTATATTGTAACTTTATTCACAATGTCATATCTCTGTAAACTTCAACAGATTAGAATCTCCTAAAGGAAGATTTGAAAAAATAAGTTTTGTCTTGTTAGTATTAATCATTTTCATAGTTGAACTGAACTATATTTTAATGTTTAAAAATACTTTTTTTTCCAACAAAGTGAAATGGAAAATGAAACAGTAGGGTAATATATATACATATATATTAATTTATGCACAAGTCAAGCAATATATTGTGCTAAAATTTTGCAAAATTTAGTTTTCTCAGAATTTCGATGCCCCAGTGTTCTCAGATATGTCACAATAACAAAACTGTGTCATATTGAGTGAAACCGAGTGATTGTTTCACTTTCAATTCAGCTTCTTGTCTAATAATAAAAGTTTCAAATTCAATTACAAAGACCTATAAAAAGAGTAGTTTGCTGTTTAAAATGGTTATTATCTCTTAAAAACTGTTTAGTATGATTTGACAGGGTTTTTTTGTTTTTCGTTTTTTTAAGAATACTCATAATGGAGAACATTATGTCATTAATCAATGAATAGTTTTAAATTATATATTATTTAAGATTGCACTGTTTCTCTTGTTACTATGAAATATAATTTTTGTAAGAATATAACTTAGATTCGGTGTAATGTTTCTTCTTTCTTCATTTTAAAATAGAATAAAAACAGAGACTCAATTTTGAGTCTGTGAGAATGAGTTAACTCTATTTTTGGCTGCCTCATTTTGAGCATTGAACTGTCATAGGACAGGGTATGGGCATTTCATCTATTTTAAAATAATACACTGTCTCTTTGGAGACAGTACTATCATTTGTTTTCATTTTACTGAGGCATCTCTCTTTAGATTGAAATATTTATTAAAGGGAAAACTCCAACTCCCTAAGACATGTAACCAAAGGATGAGATTTCTTAATTCACATTTTATCTCAAACATATTCTCCTACACTTTTCAATCTAGTAGGTGACATGATGCATTTTAAAATACAGCTTAGCTTATTGATCAAACTACTGAGCCTCAAGAGAAATAGGTTCTTGTTTAAGTTAAAAATTTATTAGTCACTATTCATCTTCCCATATATTATGCATTGTATTCACTGTTCATACTTACTGTGCTGCTTTATAAAATAACTTACAACAAAGTACACCAGGCTAGTGTGTACAATTGTTTCTGTCTCTTTGGGTCAAAGCTGATTCTGTATTGACAGTGGCAACTAATTTTAAGGTTATTGAAAATATAGCATCTAATTCATTCTTTAATTTTTGTATTTCTGAGCTCCAATACATTTAGACTTAACGCCTACTGGAATACTTTTTCATACTTTACAACACTTATTTTAATTTTATTTTGTGTGAATTATCATAATAATTTCTATGACCATTTTCATAATAATGCTTTATAGATTGGTCAAAATAAATATAAAGAAACATATTTTTCTTCAACATTCTGACTTTCAGATTTTTTTCTTTTTTCTTTCTTTGTTTCTCTCTTTCTTTCTTTTCCTAACAAGGTCCTTTGCTCTGAGGTATATGGCCTCCCCTTTCCTTGATGTAGACTCTAGTTGCTCAATTGCCCAGCTTGCATTCCATCTTGCTATCCTTCTGCCTTGGTGGTCCAAAATGATGGTATCATAGGCCCGTAATACCATGACTGGCCATTTTTTCTTTCAATGTTTTACCTTGACATGCCAAACAATTGTAAAAATTCACACCGCTTATGCTCTCCAATTTTTATTACAATAGATTCTAAAATATGTCGCTGAGATAATGAATCATATGAATAATCATCTCTTTTTGAGAATTACCAATAAGAATGATCATAACATTTACTACTCAGTTGAACAGTATATAGATAGATAGATAGATAGATAGATAGATGCTTTAATGTCAATTGTTTACACTCATTCACTCATTTTTAAATTTAAATGACTTTTATTCCTCTCAATAATTTTGTAGGTGTGTTGCTCAGCTTTCCATTTGCTTGGATGAAATACATGACACCTGCAATGTAAAAAATGTAAAATGCTTCCTTGGGCTTATGGTTTGAGAGGTTTCAGTCCACAAGTGGCAGGAACATCATGGCAGAAAGGTCTGGTAGGGTGAATCTTCTCACTTCATGGCAGCCGAGAAGCAGAGCACATGGAAAGAGAAGCAGAAAGAAGTATGTCCTCCAGAAGCATACTTCACTGACCATCATGTCTCACAGTCACATTAGCTATGAACATCAGAGTATAAATCTAATGAGCATAATCCACAACCCAATCACTTCTCCAGAAGTTTTTCTAATACAGTCAAATTGACAAGTAAGATTATTAGGTACACTAGTTTTCATAAATCTCTGATAGCTTGTTAATTGATGATGATACCCTACAACAAATGTAGAAAACTCTGTCAAGCACTTCTAGGCATAAACAGAAATTTCCCTAATAAACATTAAGTTAACTTAAAAGTGAATTCCAAGACTCAACTAATTTTAGCAGCACTATAATAAATTTAAATTTTTTTTTAAGGAAGGGAGAAATGTATAACATATGGAAACCTCTTACTACTTAGAGATAGTACCCCACCATTTTACTTGAATGAGAATCATTTGGTCATTTGTTTTAAAATATAAACTTTTGTTTGACTCTACAAATAAAATTACTCATAATGCTTTTACTTATCAAATAAAAATCTGTCTTAATTATATATTAGATTCAAAATTTATTTGATTTTATTTTGGGGTAGGAAATCTTTGAATTCTGTCTGAATGTAAATAGAATAATTAGATTCAAAAAACTCTAAGATAACATTTTTCATACTTAAAAAACTTTATTATGTTATTTTTCCTTTTGTGGCTAAAATTTTCTTTTTATAAAGTATTTTATCTTGCAAACTTCTTCATTGATAAATAACACTTAAGACTTTAAACTATATTGCATTGCTAAGTAATTTCTATGAAAAACACTGGTACAATAATAAAAACATTGGATTCACTAGAAACACAAATCCATTCAGAAAATTAACTCAGAACAGAAAAACCAGTGTACTATTTTATGGTGACAGTTTTAATCAACTAATATTGATTTCTATACAGTACATATGACTCAAGACTACGATCAATAAGATTAAAGGATAACCACAATAATCAGACACACTGATAATAGCAAAATATATTCACCAGTTTTCTAGGCAGTGATTTATTTAAGGGACAAATTTAGATGAGCACAAAATTTGAGGACTTAGAGCAAAATTTTCAGCAATAGTAATATAACAAATCTATGAGAACATTTCTCTTTAAAAACAATATGATCTTCAAAAAGAGATATTGAAAAGAAAAAAGCACTTTTAGTACTTTGTTTAATGAAATATCTACACATGTATATGACCTGTTTTTTTAGAAGCACAAAAATTAAGATAGGAAGAGACACTCCAAAAATCATAGTAACATTGTTAAAATTAACAAATAAATTGTAAAACGCAGTGCTTCTCAATGAAACTAACTCATGGAATAAGCTTCCATAATTTGGACACAATTCATGTTCTTAAATAAAATCAGTTTATAATGTATATTACTTGTCATCCACAAAGTATATGAGACACAATCACAAATGTATGGATTGTACTACTAATAAATGCAATTTATATGGGAATATAAAGAAAAATAACTAATACTAAGTAATTTTTCATTAAATGCATTTATTCAAGATGTGATTATACATTCATTGATAAACCCTCTGGTTTATGCATAGTTACCCACTTGTCTATAATCACCAAGTAAACAGGGATATTATATCAAATTTCCACCATTATTTTCCAAGTATATGTTTGATTCACCAATTATTAGCTACAATACATTTTAATGGAAAAAAGGTAAAACACTATTTTTTAACAAAATGGTAAGAGAATAACAATGGTTAATACATTGTACATAGCTATCTTTAAAGTAGTTGCTCAAAATACAAGATATAGACATAAAAATTTCTCCCATAATATTAGCACAAATCTTCCTTTTCAATGAACTAAGAGACACTAATAGTATAACTGACTTCATTTTTTTTCTTTTCCCCTCTGTCCTTTCCCCTTTTACTCTTCCTAGTTCCTTTTTCCTTTTGAAAAATTTTTTCCCATTTCACAATATCTGTTGTACATTTCAGACCTTATTTACTCTTTCAGTTTCTCACACCAGGGAGACAAAACGATGTTCACACATGAGCCTGATTTATTTCACTAATGAGTATGGTCTCAAGTTGCATCCATTTACCTATGAAAGTCTCATTTATCTTTCTTTATGATGGAGTAGTACTCCATTGCATGAAAAAGATCACATCTTTTTTATCCATTCTTCAGTGATGGGCATTTGGGTTGTTTCCAAGATTTAGCTCTTACAAATTTTGCTGCTGTAAACATGGGTGCACATATATCACTGTGGTATGATTTAATTCTTCTGGAAAGATAGCAAGAATGGTATAGCTGGGTTGAATGGGACCTCTAATCCTAGTTTTTTTGAGGAAGTTCCACACTGATTTCCCCAGTGGTTGTAAGATGCAGACACAACTAAAAACATGCTCAGCCAACTTATCTTTGACAAAGGGGCCTAACATGTTCACTGCAAGAAAGACAGCCTCTTTAGTGAATGGTGCTGGAAAAACAGGTTCTCTATATGCTGAAGACTAAAACTAGACCCATGTCTAGTTGGATAAAAGATCTAAACATTAAAACAGAAAAACTAAGTCTATTGGAAGAGAAAGTAGGTAAAAATTTTGAAGCTATAGGGGTAAGCAGAGGCTTCATGAAGAAAAACCCAAATAACATGGGAAACACTTCAAAGAATCGACAACTGAGATTTCATCTTATTAAAAAGCCTTTGCACATCAAAAGAAATCACCAACAGAGTGAAAAGCAACCCACAGAGTAGAAAAAATTTTAGCCAACAGTTTCTCAGACAAAGGACTTCTATCTAGAACATATAAAGCATTGAAATAAATCAGGTCCCCATATTCAAAGACCCAAACTATAAATGAGCATTTGAGACACAGACACACTTCTCAGATGAAGAAATACAACATACTCTTTTTTTTTTTTTTGGCCCCAGAATCAAACCCATGACCTCAGGCTTGCCAGGCAGGTGCTGTGCCACTGAGCTATATCCCTGGTGGAACATATTTTTTGAGAAAATATGAATTTTTTTCACTTTGAAAATTCCATCAACAAAGCTGAACTATTATCAGTACTTATAGGATTCTTCCAAAGAGCAATGACATAATACATGACTAACATTTATGAGAATTTACAGATGATAGTATAGTATTTTGCAATATAAATAAATAAGTCTTTGTTTCTTTCTTGGAATACCTCATATTCTATATCATTATATGTTTAGAGAGACCTAAAAATAAACAATGAATGAAATATAGAGTTTGGCCATTATTATTAAAATTAACACATGCTTCTTTATTAAATAAAGAAAAATAAATCTCTCTTCAGAGCAAGGAGTTGTAATTGAATAGTTCATTAGTAATCACATGAAATATTTGAATTCAGTCTGAAATTATGACTGTGAATTTTATAGAAGAAAATTTTTCTTGGTTTTGTTTCTAGAAACAAGCTTGCCAGCAGCAATGTTGAATACAATTGTAAATTTAGAAACACCAGATTAAGCAGAAACAGATATGGTGGTGGTATGAGGTGGAAAAGACAGGAGGTAGTGAATTCTACTAATCAATTGCTTCTAATCAGCAATCTGCTTACCTGCTTTATACTCACTTGTGAACAACCATAACTCATGTGAACACACAATGAACACATCCCACTCTGCTCTGTAATGTTTTCAACCTTTTCTGTCCACCTATTAAATTGTGCTCTTTTCAAACACTATTTTCATTTTTCAAAATGTAAAGTGCTTTATACAATTTTTAATCATATTCTAATGGATTATTTAAATTTTGATTAGTAAAAAGATGAAATATGATGACTGAGAGGAAGATTTGTTTTATACAAATTAAGAAACAGTGATTTGAACAATATCAATACAAATTTAGAGATAAATGCTGTGATATAAAAGAAATAGAAAACTAAAAAAGATCAGAGTAATTTGCAAATATTTATTAGCTTTAATTTCCTTCTAAAGAATATAAAATTGTAAAAGTAGGCTGCAAAAGACTGGGGATATAGTGGAGTGCAACAGTGCCTGGTGGGCAAGTGCAAAGTCCTGAGTTCAATTTCTGGAACCAAAAAAAAAAAAAAAAAAGAAAAGAAAAGAAAAGAAAATAGGCTGCATGTGTGTCCCATTTAGGAATTTCAAACAGTGCACAGTATATTTTCTCTCATTTAGGAACTTAAAATAGTACACAATACACAAAAACGCCCTTAGACTTGTATCAAGCAAGTGGAGAATGAAGTCATACATATAGCTCAGATGCACTATTGTAACCAACAATACTACCATTTCAGTAAATTATCACAGTAAATGCATATCTTAAACTCAAGATAGCATGGTAGAGGTCAACATGTCACTCTACTTAACTATTCTGATGTTCTATTTTCCATTAATTTCACTAAATTCTTGGACCTTTAATTTTTTGATATCTTCTATCTGGCTTGCAATGGAGAAATGAGAATAAGATGACAGCTCAGTTACCTACAAGAGAATTGTCATACCTTGTTTTCTTTCTTTTTTTTTTTTACCTCCCCACCTCATTTTCACTTATATACTCCACACAATCCTTACTTAAAATCAAAGAAAACTTAGTTTAGTGGTAAACACAAAGTGTAGATGAAGATGCTTAAATATTAGCTGGTGTAGCTGTTTCTGCTACAGTACATTAAATTTATTTTTTGAAACAATTCAGATATTAGATATGAGATAAAAGTATTGCCAATCACAGCTTTCCTCAGAAATTTGAATTTCAGCTGAGATGGAGAAATCTAGTAATTTAGTAATTTTGCAAATTACTAAATATTTTCTTGATAGCCTTTTGAACATGCGAGCTTTATTATTAATTATTATTAAAACATTCTCATATCAAGCAACAAGTTTAAATACCCAAAACCTTCAGTTTTAATAGTTTCAAATGGGCTGGTTGAGAGGAAGAGGACGCCAACTGAAAAACTGAGGCATAAGAAGAAGATTTCATGATGGAAAAATTTTACATTCTTGTTTCCTTCCTTTCTTCCATTCCTCCAGGAGTTTACAATCATGCGTATTATCTAAATGGAACAAAAACCAAACAGTTTCCTTGTACTTTTCTCTCAGTGCTGGGATTAACACTGTGAACAAAATAGTATTGCTCTTCTAAACTGATTTGCATTATTAGGTACATGTATTACATATTACTTGGGGATGTAGAAAGCAAATGACTGAATAATATAAAACAATGGTAAGTTCTACTGTGTACATGTCAAGGAAATTAAACAGAGGGAAGTAAGAGAGTATAAATAGGCAGTAGGAGTAATTTATATTGTGCAGTTAAAAAATAAATATTTAAATCAAGGTCTGAACCAAAAATAAATATCAGAAAAGGGAAAATCAAGAAACAAACCTTTCCAGCTATAGAAAACAACAAATCCAAGGTCAAGAGTTGAGAGTCTCTCATGGTATTCAAGGAACATCTACTCCTCCTCATCTACCTCCTTTCCTCCTCCTGTTTCCCCTTCTCCTCTTCTACCTCCTCCTCCCTCTCCTCTACTTCCTTTTCTTTTCCTTCCTTGCCTGCTCCTCCATTAATTGCTATGGAAGGAAAGGAACCAGGGTATGGCATTTTGCACTTTGCTTAGTACTGGTCTAGGTTCTTTATTATCTGAGGGTCACACCACAGTTTTAAAATGACTCTTTTTCTCATGAAGCACCATTTTGATAACATTTTACCTAAGTATATTTTCTTCACTGTTTCTGAATTTTCTGTATTCTAAAGGGTCATTTTATATTCCATCCTCAGGCGCCATTCATTTACTTTCATTCGATTGTTCTTGGGTTATTTATACCAAAATAGGTGAACTTGTAGGCTCAGTTGTTTCTTTCTTTCATAGAAGTCACACCTCTGTTACTGTAAAATTCTGGAAAATATGCAACTACACTCAGCAAATAAGAAGGTAGGTAAATCCTATATTGTGCTGACTATCGAGTTTGAGCAAACTGTCAGTAAACTCTTGTTTTCAGTACTTCTCAGGCTGATTCTCCAATACCTTGCATTCCACCAATTTTTGTCACTTGCAATACTTTTAGGTACCTTTAAAAACACTGATCATCATTATATTAGACCTGATGAGTAAGAGGTGTAGTTCTATGTTTCTCACAGTAGAAAAATGCATGTGGTTACATCAAAGACACTTCTACCATATTGTGGTCACAAAAGTATCACACTCATTAATTCAATATTTCTCTATTCTCAGTGTAACTTAGGGTATTACAGATAGAAGGGAGATTGTGGTGAATATTATATTTGAAAATAAATATGTGGTTATTTGACAAAACTGGTTTCAAATTTTGCATCTATTTTATCATGGAATCTAGTATAAAATTTTGATCTAAATACCTAAGATAGGATTATAGAGAGAAAATCAAGGTATATGCTGGGTGGGTCTAGGAATCATAAAATGAAGATAGTAAACATTGTAGAAAAAGAAGACAAAATAGAATGAAAATAAAACATTTTCATTGAAATATGTTTCATCCATATGCAAAATTTAGTCTGTAGATTAAAAACACATATTGAAACAAGATCAGTAGACAAAAATCATTTTCATTTATGCTTTGATATAATTCCTATTATCCAAAAATAAATAGAACATTACTTATTTTCTACAGTGAAATCATTACTAAAAGTCCAAATATCTGACTCAATCAAAAACCCCTGTTGAAGATAATGCATTATTTTATCATACATTCCTATTTTTCTCAGAGATTAGCCATTATTGTATTCTGTCAACCTTCCATCATCATGATTTCTTTTATTTTTGGGCTAAAGTGTATCATCATGCACTTTTGCCACTTCTGAGAAAACAACAATAACAACAACAATAACAATCATGAAAACGGAGTCAGTAGCTTTTGTTTTTAGACCTGAGTCCACGAAGAATATCTTCGAAGTAAAAGTAAAGACTGTTAAAACTATGCTCTAAAACCGTGAGAAAAATGATCATTATTAGAAGCCACTGCTTTAACTTTTCCCTTCTCTTTTCTAGTTAGGTATAGCTAAATTAAAAAAAAAAAAAAAAGACACCTGAAAAGAGAAGACTAGTATTTGAAAAAAATGAAAAGATAAAGAAAATTAAAAAAAAAACTAAAATAAATGGTAGTGGTTACTGTATCACAGACTTATAGTGATAAAACTGATATAGGAATTCACAAAAACAGTGACTTTATAACAAATTTTTCATGAATTTTTTTTCTGATATGCTAAAAGACAATACATTTGAGGTGTATTTTTCAAATAGACTTGAATATATGAAAATGAATCAATGAAATTATAAGCTGGATATTATTGCTATATTTCATATAAGAAAGAGATAAGCTCATTAGTTCTTAAATTTCAAACAGAATTTTGGGTAAGCATTGAAATCTTAGACTTTGTGGGTTAGGAAATTAAACTGCTTTTCAGTAAAAAAAAATTAAATTTTCATTTTATGGGATAAATAAAATGTAAATGTCTATATTAGGTGTATTGCCTGAATATTAATGTTCAAGATTTCTAAAGAGAATTCGTGTCAAATAGAACCCTCGATCTAGATAAAAGGATTAGAAAGAAGATACGATCTAACAACAGCTTGATTGGTTCTAAGGAAATGCAATTGTGTCTGTGACTGTTGACACATTATTGATTACAATTAAGACATACAAAATAAAATCATTTGTGAAAACTATTTTTTTCAAAAGTACAGCCAGCCATAGCACAAGAAATTAAACTGTACAAGTTATATATAGTATTTGACCCTTCCAATTTGCAAAAGGAAGAGTCAGGTTAAAACAGTTTCACAGACTCCCAAAGGGTATGTTTTCTCTTTTATTTTTTAAATGCTTAACCATTTTTTTTAGAATAAGCTAAGAAAAAATATATAAAATGAAGAAATTTCCTATAGATAGAGCCATGAACTCTGAGAACAGAACACTGGCATAATGAACACCTTCACAAATGGACAACTAGTAACATTTATCCAAAATTGTTATGAATCTATGCCTTCCTCAAGTCCTGGAAGGCCAATAGCTCCGTTACATACGTGAATGGATGTGAGAAAAGGCAATAATTTAGAACTTCATTTCAGAGGATTCCAGAGCAAAAGAACCCTCATCAAGATTTCTTGAGTATTTCAAGAGTTTGGACCTCAAACTTGATTCCATGATTTTAACAAAACCTTTTGAATTCTGTGTATTTTGTGTGTCAGAGAGACATGCAATGCATAAAACATGCATATCATAATACTTAAAATACAATTCTAACTATTCATCATACAGTTTCTTCATTTTGCCTTTGTGTTCATCCACGTAACTTGCTTTGACAAAGGAATTTAACAATAGATGCTGACCATTTCATGGCTTAAACTTTGTTTCTGTGACAACCTATGCTGTGTTTCTGTGAATATCATGAAATACAGGGTCTTTCTTCACCATAAATAGATATATAAGCCATGACTCAGAATTGAATAAAATCTACTGAAATTTTTCATGACCTATTTTTAATGTGGGTGGAAACCCAGTGATCTACCTATATTGGGATATACCCTCAAAATACTAATATGTGTTATATCTGGAACATTCTAAAATTAAAAGAAATAAAGACAAAAAAAGAGGACAATGTAAACAAAGCTAGTCTTCCTTTAGTTGGTGAACAATATAAAATTTGTATTATGAAAGGGTTAATGTGAATTTATGTTCGTTTTCCTTTTACCGCAAATTAGTGGAAGTTAAAATATTTGTAATGTTCATATATTATTGTGACATTAATTCCTAACTTTAATAACAATTCTACACCACTGCTGCCCATTTTATTTAACAAAGAAACAAGTTACAATGAGATAAATGTGCTGAGCATTTGTTGAGATATTAAATTTCTTCCATTTTTATCTCAGAAGGAAGTCTTGTTATATTTTTCCAAATAAGAAATGGACCACTCTACCACTTGATCTCCAGAAGCAATAGGTATCATGACAATGAATGTTTTTGTAGAAATCAGAATGCTTCAAGTACTCTTTAGTAAGCAAAGCTAGAATAATAAAAAGAGAGGTTATTAGTTTTGATAACAAAGGCTCTACAGAAAATATTCTACTTTTAACAAACATCGTATAGTGTATGGGTAAACAGTGGATCTAGTAAAGCCTACCTGACCAACCACACAACACTGAATAAGACTGTGTCTTATAATGTCCATAGCTGCTTGATTCATTTTTCCATATTGTTGAACCAAGTCATTGCAAAATAAAAAACAATACATTCTAAATAATTTACAAAGGCAGAGAAAAGTCTAAGTAGAACTCTAAGGCTCTGAAGAAACACAGAATTTCTAATCTTGGTAACTTCAGTAAGTGATTACATTGACTAAAGTGTTCTTATTCTCTAGGAATGAAGTTTTGATCTAAGAAGATAGAAAATCTATCAATATTGGCTTTGAGTAAGTGTATGATTAGTGGTTGTCAGAGTTCCCAAAGTTAGAAGCTATTCCAACTATATATTACTCATTCTAAGAAAACAGAAACATTTTTGATACTTAAATGTAAAATACACCATTCTTCAAAAATTCTTTAGGAAATTTGCCATAGGCCTAGGAGACATTTAAACTTCCTGCTCTTCCTCAGCACGTCCTTATCTTTGTCCAATGTGTCCCTAAATTCTCTAAAACTTGTATTTATAATTAAACTCATCTTCCATTCCAAGACACTGGATTCAATTACAAGAGAGGAAACAAATTCCTTGCCTAATTCCTAGCCAAATTATCAGAAATTACCTAGTCAGTTCTGTAAATTTTAGTATGCTACTTAATACCAAACTTATGGTCATATGTTTGTTTTTATCAAATAGAGGTCTTTGACTGAAAGTCAAAGGACAGACAACAATGCCCTATGTGACAGGGAGCCAAAAAAAAAAAAAAAGAAAAGGAGGGGTAGCTTACCCATCAACTGCAGAATGAATAAGAAAGACATTGCATTTTCTGTGGTGGAAACCTACTCAGCTACAAAGGAAGATAACCTCGAGGCTCTTGTAGGTAGATAGAGACAACTTGAGATCATGCTCATGGTAGAAATGGTTCAGAGTCACGTGGGTGAATTTCGTGTTGTCTCCCTTGTATAACAAACTAAAGGTGTTAATGGGATCCAAAATGCACAATACATATTGGGAAAGTCAAAAGGGAGGAATTACCTAAAAAGGGAAGGAAGTAACCACTGTTAATCTATTATCATGATTTGAAACTCATATTGTCTTCATTGTTCTGATTAGTTTCATTTTATTCTGATTTGTTTGATTATTACACTTGATGGCATGGACAGCTATTTTAAAGATAACAAAAAATATAATTGCACCCATCAAGGATGTCCAATTATCTTGGTTAGAAACCCTGTATTGCTTTTATGGTTTTGTTTTGATTGATTTTATTGTAGCCTGTGTTGTTTGATTGTAGTATGTCTGAAGGTGTCGGCAACTATTCTGAAGATAACAAGCATTATGGTAGCCACTGCTGTTTTACTAGTATCTTGAAGTTCTGTATTGCTTTCATTGTTCTGCTTTGTTTGTTTTGTTTGTGTTTTTTTAATTTTTTATTAATTTGTTTTATTTATATTTTATTTTATTGTATTTTGTTTG
>RJWT010018406.1:0-18867 GCA_004365215.1 Cuniculus paca
CACAGTAAGCTCTGGGAAGTGTTGGCTTGGATTTTGAAGCAGATGGAGCAGGGAATAATATTCATCAACGTCAAGAAACAGTCGGAAGCTGTTCGGAGGTGGGCAGGGTGCTGGAGTTGGTGAAGTGAGAGGCGCTTCACTTCCTCCGGCAAGTCTTCCCTGGTGGAAGGAAATGTCTTCCATTAAGAGAATTTGAGAGAGGAATGCTTATTTTTACAGTGTTCCTTATGGCTTCATGTGTTTTTTTGGAGCACATCTATGGTGAAGGCCATTTCAGCCCTTGGGCACATCAGATTTCCTACTGGCATTTATACATCCTTGAAAACTCCTTTACTAGATGGATATATTGCCTGAGAGCACTTTTTAAAGATCTCCATATGGTTAAGAATAGTATCCTATTCAGACTAGTTCCAAATTAATATATGCTGAAAGCTAGGAAAGAGAAATTTGTGAAGGCCAGAAGACTGAAACCTTGGAAAGAGGGAGGCAGGAAGAGAAAGTCTCATGGATTCGATTAATGGGAAGTTTGATCTAGATGAAAAATTTTATGATAATGTCAGTATAACTCATAAAGTGACCATTGCAGGTATTTATTGAATAGTAATACCACTCTTTTACATAGTATGTCTTTTCTTCCCTATACTAATCCTACAAGGAACAGCATGCATAGAACCTCAAGAAAATGTCCAAGTCACCTCATTCAGGCTTTGGATATTTGTAGTGGGTGTTGGCTGGAATCCAAGAATCTGCCTTCTGGCAAATATCCACAGGGATTTTGATGCACTAAACTTCACCTAGACATCAGGCTTCTATTTATATATTTTAAGCAACCATTAACATTTCTGGCAGCCACATCAGTTTTTTCATATTAATCTCGGTGTCAATCAGAACATTTAAGTTCCTTTTATACTAATTACTTTAAGATAGACACTGTCTCCTTTCAGTTCCATATTTATACAGTTCAAAATAAAACTGCAGTGAATAATTTTATACACATTCCTATTCAATTTCATGTGATGAATGCTGACTTCTAGTTTAGCCTGTGGAGAATACTTGGGATATTTACCCTGTTATGTTATGAGTTATCAACCTATTTAAAAATCAGCTACATATTTGGTAAAAATGTACTTTATTTCTAAGATGATAATGAACTGCTAAAGTAAAAGTGCACAAAGCAAAATGCTGTGAGCTCCTTATACTCTTCATTGAAGGGAAACATAGACCTGTTAACTGAAAATCTTCAGCTGGAAGTTTTCTACTACCTTTCCTATTTCATTTTTTTTTTGATGGGTCAACTAAAAAGAATGGTAAATTTAGTTAAATTCCTTGATGACCATGTTATAATATTTCTATTTCCCTCCATTTTGTGCTAATATAGGAAATTACAGTAAAGGTAGTTTTTATTAGTTGGAGCTCTCCAATGAAAATGTAATACAGTGTAATAAAGTCTAACAGATAGTATAGTTAGTTAACCTATAAGTAATGGTAGACTAAAATAGGCTGGATAAAAAGAAATATGCACACATATCTGAGTTACGACCTAATTAAAGTCAAGCAACTAGTTAAACTTAGAAGCGTAAATGAAACCACAAGAAGAAGAATAAAAATTAAGATAGGAGATAAGAACCTTCTCCCAGGAAGAAGAGTCTTAGGCAGAGTATGTTATGTTAACAGCTCCTTCCTAATCTCCGGACAAGACCTGGAAAAACTTGGAAATGCAGAGTAACCAGTTACCAGATAAATAGCTGATTTTCTTTAAAAAAGCTCTACAAATTCTGTCACAAGGTCAAAACAAAGAAAGCATGTAGGATTGCCATTTGGAATCTCTTCTTGATGGATATCCACCAAGAGTTTTTTCTTATTATTATTCTAATAAACTTATCCTAAATTCCTTCTTTTTTTTTTGCAGCACCGGGGATTGAACTCATGACCTTGCGCTTGCCAGGCAGGCACTTAGACTGCTGAGCTAGATCCCTGGCCCATAAATTCCTTCTTTGGTAATTTAGTTCTCTGAGTTGAGACCAAGAGAGTTCAGATTTACACCAAATTAACTGCTTCAAAAAAGAACCAGTGGGCAACCCATTTAGGACCTCTCCTGTCTTTCAGGATCTATTCATAGTCTCCATTCTGCATTCCTATTCTCCAAAAATTTTTCCTACTCTTAGCCTCCATTGTTTCTTAGAATTCATTCTTTGATTTCAGGGAGCATGAACTCCGTGTATTTTTCCTATACCATCTCAGATTTCCCACTGAAACACTTGGAAGGAGAGGCTGCCAAACTCCAAAAGATCATGCAGATGGAACCAACAACCAATGTGCCAGACTATATTTCAGGATCCACTAGATCGATGCTGTAGTGTTCATCACTGCTAAACTGCACCATGATTTCTATCTGACACCCATTAGATTTGCTCTCTGGAGAAGGGCCTTGACTCTGCTTTCACCCACACTGACCCTTCTCAGCTTGAAGCAACCAGATAGACGCTACCCCTCTGCTCCCCTAACCACAGTTAAGGATACTTCTTCAGAGGGGAAATATTATAGACAGCTAAATTAGGTAGATATATAGTAGGCAGTCAGACAGGGCTGGGCTCTCAAGGGAGTCAGTGAAGATAAGAATCAATCAGGACTGTGACTGGAGTCGCATCTGAAAATTAATGTCACAATGGCTAGTTTTACATACTTCCCTAAGGAATGAATGGAAGTTTAGGATTATTGGTATCACCTTTTTGAGATTTTCCAGTATCTCATTAGGGGTGGACCATCCTCTCACACCCATTAAGACTAACACTAAGACTGTAAGACTAAGATTGCTAAAACTAAAGACAAGACAAAGACTATAGATTATCAACCAAAGTTAATGACATCACTCATGTGCCCTTGCTACCCAAGATCAATATTACCTATGCAGTTATATTTGCAATCTTATTGGTTGGTCATAATTTTCACCCACATTGTACCTGCCTCATGAGTTTGCTTTAAACAATTTCCTTTGAGAGTTGGACTGGTTGGCAACCCTCCTGTCTCTCAGGAGATATTCCTATTACACATTACCCATTCCTATTCTCCAACAAATTTTCCTGCTCTTAAAACAAACAAACAAACAAACAAACAAACAGGAAATGGGAAGAGATTTCTGTTAAGATTTTGGCACATGGGATTATGGAGGCTGAGAGTCCCACAGTGTACAAATGGAGATCCAGGAACACCAGCAGTATGGTTCAAAGGCCTCAGATTCTAGTCCAGGTCTGAAGGTCTAGGAATCGATAGCATCAAAAGCAAACCATTGAACTTCCCAGAACAAGCACTCAGGCAGAGGTAATTTGACACTCAGTCACCTTTTGTTTTATTCAGACATTCAACAGATTGAATGATGTCCACTCAGGGTGGGAAGGGCCATTTACTTTACATGGTCCACCAACTCAAGTACAAATTTCATATGGAACCAACCTCACAGATACACTCAGAACCAGCATTTAACTACTGATCTAGGTAGCTGATGATCTGTCAAATTAATCACTGCTCATTACAGTTATGAAGAACTTGATTATATACAGATTTCTGGAGTACCTACCTTGAGATTTTTTAAATTCATTAATATAGATAGGAAAAAGTATGAGACAATCTTTTTTTAAAGTTTTTTAAGTGTTTTTTTATTCCCATTTGCAAAATGAATTTGGTGAGTTTAGTAGGAAAAGGAAGAATGCAAATAACACGAATTAGGATTCTGTTTTAGTAGACTACAAAAGAAATAGCAGCTGCTCAGGCTGGTATGATAGCAGATAAAACAGAGAAAAATGGGTAGATCTGAATACCTTTGAAGGGAGACTATTCAGGTAACATATAAAAAACTATATTAATATCTATATTAAGGGAAGGAGGAAAAGAAGGACAGGATGAGGGAGGGTGGGGAGGCATTGCACAAGATTTAGTACATTTAGCTTGAGGGGAACAAGTTTGGGAAGGAGAAAGACCATATTCTGATACAATGTCATTTTCCTTTTGGTGGTAGGTTTAAGGATGGTTCTTACATTATTAAAACAAAAATATTTTGAATGGCTCTTCCATGAATAATATTAACGGCTCACAACTAGGAATTATGCTTAATCTAGTTCTACACAACACAAAATATAAACTTCAAGATTTGGGAGAAAGAGAAGCTATTAGAGGAGAGATCTATTGAAAAGGCAATGAGATATAAGTGGTTGAAGTCAGAAACGTTGTTTCTGACTTCATGCTGAACCAATCATACCCAATGAAGGCACCCATAATGTGTTTAAACATACTGAAAAGGGGCGTGAGTATAAATTAAATGACACTAATCAATCACGTTGCTCAGTATCTTCCTTGGTAAAAGAAGATGATTGGACTAGACTAATTATGAAACCTACACTAGTACTAGGTTTCAAAGATCTGAGGCATTTAAATGTCATCTCTTCTAGAATGCTGTTCACTTTTCGATAAGGTGTCCTGACCACTATATGTAGGAACCAGATGTGTTACCCAGTGTCATTGCCATGGGTTACCAAGTCCTACAATATGAAAATAACAACAAAAATGACAAAACAACTTCCTGTCCCCACAGAGCTGGCAAACATTGTGTTTTCTTGTAGAAATATTTTAGCCATGATAGAAGAATTCAAAGGAAAAATATTTTTTTCTCCCCTGCAGAATATTGGCCTTTAAATAATAGTTATGAGACTATGTAATAATGAAAGAACATTGAGAAACACTTCAGGAGAATTTTTATAGAAAATGGACATTCAACATGGACTGTAAATATGAGGGAAGTTAGGTCATTTTTTTCCTCTAACTTCAAGTTTCTCATTTTTCTATAATCATTAATTAATGATAACTAAGAAAAATCATTGGAATATTGGGCTGTATACAGCTAAGATTAAAATCAGCAGCTGGAGTATTGGTGAGGTAACCATGTTCCTTGGCATCATTTTTGTTATTCACTTAGAAATGTCACTTAAAAGATTGCTAATTAGCTACTAATAGTGGATATGTTCATTTCACTACAAACGTTTCTTCACTTTATGATGAGTCTATGTGAATAACTAAGCATACCATGTGGGTAATGATTGTAACAGGATATGAGAAGGAACCTGTTCCTTAATTAGGATTAAACCAAATCCTTAAGACAAAAATATAACCAAATAATCATAGAGCATGAGAGCTGGAAGTGAATCCATCAAAACTCCTCATCTTATAAATGAGAAAACTTCCATCTAAAGTTTGAATTACTTTCCCCCTATCGTTTAATTTCAGAGGATCTAAGACTAAATTTCTTACCTTCCTGTTCGCCTTAAATTTATTATTTAAAAAATAATGGATAACTATAATCATTTTTCCCAGTTGTGAATTCTTACAAAGCTAGGTCTTTAAGCATTTGGGGATCAAACTCCCTACCCTTAAATGCAACAAACAGTAACCTTTGGAAACATTAAAAGTAAGCCTGGTTTTCCAACACATTGCCTGTCAAAGCAAAAATTGTGTTAGGTTAAGTTAAACAAGCAAAGAAGACATTATTCAAGCTATTGCAATAGGATGTCTGACCTCAACTCCACTGAAACAAAACATGAGGGCTTTTAAACTCTTTTGTAGGAAGATCATGGGTCATCTGTCCTTGTTAACTGCCTTACCCAAACTTCCTCCTTTACTCAGAACAGGAAAGAGGTTTGCAACTTGAACAAGGTACACACCTAAACTAGGCTCCCCTTTTATACAGGTTGGGAAGAAGGGCCACATCTTTGTGGGTGATGACATTTCCAAGAAGTGGTTCATTGGTCTTTGAGAAACGCAATTCTGGGTTACAGAGTCTCTCTTTAAGGAAGATTCCAAAATGATGTGAGCAGAACAGAAGCCACTTTATAGTTCTTTCTTGTTTCAAACTTACTTTCTGAGTCTAACCATATAATTGGTGTGCCTGTATGATAACCTGTGTGGTAACCATAAAATGTGATTATTATACAGCCTGTGTGCCAAAAAGCTTGTCTTTGGAGGGAAAAAGGTCTTTGGCACACCTTTTTGAGAAACATAAAAATGTTTTCTAAAAAATATATTTTTACCATAAAGAAAAATATATTTTTAATACCACAGGATTAGCACATGTTATGTGTACACCACAGTAAGATTAACACATGTTGCTTGTGTAGAAGACCAAGAGGACTGCTCTCCTTGAATGCAGAACTATTACCTCTGCATTATTTAAACTGCACCCTGTCTCCATGGCTATGCTATTTCCTTCTCCCTTCAGTTGGCTCTAAGCAATGCAAATAAGGCTAGCTAAGGTATTGATATGTAATCTTTAGGTCAACTGACAATGTGCTGTTTCCTTGCATTGTGTTCCCTGTTAAACGGTTGAATACAGCAGGATGGCAGAACCAGAAAACTCCAGAAAGGTCAAGTGGGTGCAAGCCTCAAAATAAGAGGCTATGACTTCCAAGGGTACAAAAGTTTACATATCACAAACTAAAGCAACAGCCTCCTAAATTCATTTATATACTATCCCAGTAAAATTATGTAGACTGGTCTCTCTGTGTATCTTCTCCCTGCCTATTGCGGAGGTACTTGCTTTCTGCTTAGCTAGCTCAGCTCACCTTGCTCACGTAATTCCTGCCATCCTCACCGTCACTCATCCTGGAACCACTCCTTTCTTCACGAGATAATAAATTCTGGGAGAGGCCTTAAATCAAGGCCTTTTTCTGTGTATCCTTACTTGGATTGGATTTAGGATCCCTTGGCTGCCCATAACTTTGAATATGTCTTAGTGTCTTTACTCTTGCTGTTGGTTGCATTGGAGGTGGTAGATTGGAATTAACTTGCCAGGATTCCAATAACATTTTAATGGGATTACAAATACAACTTTCTGGATTGCGAGGAGGACTGGAAAAGGGATTACAATATTTGGATTACAACATTCAATATTTGGATTACCATAGCTCGTGTCAAACTCCCCATGACAGAAAAGAGGAAGCTTCTAGCTGCTTCCACACAGTCTTCTCACTCAGTGCCTGTGGACTCTGCCCAGGTCCTGCTCTTCACAGATTTGCCAATCAAGTTCTGCAACTATGTGTATCCATCTCTCTGTCTGTCCACAAGACCTTGCTTATCTCCCCAGCTGTACTGTTCTCTGGATTGCCCTGAGTTCCAGTTTTGCCTGTTGGGCACCTGGCCCTCTTGTTCTCTTGGTGTGTTGGCAGGGTGGAAGAAAGATCCTGCACCATTCCCTCCACCTCCAGCTTCCGGCTTAGGCTGTGAGTGAGCTCCCCTCTGTCTTGCTGTGAACATGACAAATGCTCAATAAACTGTTGCATTCAGGAGATTGCTGGACTCTTGGAATCTGTTTGGCGGATGCCCCAACTCTCTTTGGCTCCTTGGGGCCCAGCGTGGTCTAATTTAGAAACCCTTTTGGCCTTGAGAGTGGGCTCCATGTCTGCTCATGGCATAAAAGAAATTTCACCTCAAAGGGGCAAAGGAAGTTTACGGTTAGAAATTTTCTAAAGTAAGTACTCCAGAAAAGGGAGAGGAAAGACCTCAGGTGTTAGTCCAGTTGGATTCTGTAAGGATGAGGTGACAGGGAGACCAGAGGTTTAGGGGCAGGAAGAGGCCTGTCGAAAGCATTGTCAGGCTGAGAGAATTTTAATGGTCGAATGCAAATGTGAGTCTTTCAAAGTAAGCTTTCTAAAATACTGATTATATCAGAACCAACCCAAATCAGCCAAAGATATCTGAAGCATGGACAGAACTTTAATGCCAGCTTAACACTCAGGAAATCGATTTAGGCTCTGGGCCTGGTTTAGGCCGCCATTCTCCAGGTACCTTCTGATGAAGGAAACGGTAGTTGTGCTACTTTTTCTCTCACCATATCTCAACATTTTTCTACCCTATAAATTCAGACAATTCTGTCCAGAATAATTTTTCTTCAGTACTTCAGATTCCCAACTGGTTTTCCTCTACCCTATGCCTTCATACTCTTCAGTGATGATACCAGAAGAAAGGGATCCTAACCATTTTTGGTGAGAATAACTCTGATTCCAACTTTTCCCTTTATGCCATGTGTAATTAAAATTGAGTACTTTGTAACACAGTTTTGTAAAACTCCAATTCTGAATTTTATTTAATTAAGGCATTTTTGGCAAAAATACATCTTCATTGTGTTATTCTTTCCTTTAAATTATAACTTCCATATAACATACTGATTCTGAAATTATATTTAGTTACCAGATTTTACTATTATATTTTAGTTTTTGTACTGGAAGTTTTGATAATTTGTACTAAATTTAACCCTTTATGATTGTCATTGTTTTCTTTAAGTTTCATGAATGTGTTAGCACCATTTTATCCAAAATTGCTGATTAACTGAATAGATAATTATTAATAATTGGACTGTAGGGTTCAATAATGCATTCTAATATCCCTTATTATTCCTAATAAGTATTCTAATGAAATACTTAATAACTTAAAATTTTTATGAGATAAAAATCACATGCTTCAATTTTTCATCCCCTTGGTTCTCAATCATTTTCAAAAGAAAAATAACAACAACAGTTTATTTCCCTTAAGTACTTTCATTTCAGGAAGAACTTTCTGGTTTCTAAGTGAATTCAGCTTGGGCACAGAGGAGAGTTTGCAGGGAGGAGAACAGGGATTCAGAGGACAGGAGATGTGGCTACATCTTGTTGTTCCTGGAGACCTGAGTCCCCCTCCCTGGTGGATGGGGTCTAACTTTGCCTTGGCTGTAATTGCACCTCCTGTGTCTGGGACATTGAACGGGATGGTGGGCTTGGTGAGGTACACAATTCGGGCACAAAAGGACCTTGGTCAAAATAACCTGCCACCTGGAAACTCTGATATGGTAGAGCTGAGGTGAGAAGTAGATGCTGATTATTCTAGAATACCTGAAGTGTTTCTTCCTGGACATTTAGGCAACTGTTCAGAAGGGTGCTCATCGCCAGGGAAGAGCAGTGCCTGGGATGGAGGAGGGAGGTGGCAAGGACACCAAGGAAAACAAGTCACTTATGTACAGCCCGGAATTTATAAGTAGAGTCAGCCAGGAGGCCCACCCTGCCGGGTCCGGAAAAGATCACAAAGGCTTTGATGTTTTCTGTTTGCCTTCAAGGTAGCAATCTCAGATACAGGCTGCTGATAGTCTCAGGGGAATAAAGATGAACTCAGACAAGAAGGGAGGAAAGGAAGGAGGGAGAGAAGGAAGAGGGGAGAGAGGAGAGAAAGAGAGAGAGAGAGAGATGAGAATGAGAATGAATAACCAGGCACTCATGGAAATAAGAAATAAGCCAGAGAATTAAAATTTAGTACAATCAAACCAGCGGGGGTTTCAGATACTAAAATTACCTAACACATTATGTAAGTAAATAGTTTTTAATATTAGTTTGTCTAAAAACATTAAAAGGTGGTTAGAAAATGTAAGACACAAAATAATATAAAATAAACAATTCCAAAGAATAAAATGGAACTTCTGGAAAGTAAAATATATATTTAATATTTTAAAATGCATAACTGTGAGATTATTAGATTGGATACAGTGTAAGAAAGAATTGATTTTTCACTGCCTAGAAAGCTCCTCACCTAGAGATTCAGATCACTGCTGTCCCCCTTACCAGTGAAGTCCTCACCACTTTGCTTGATGATCAAACTTGAAGACATATTTTCTTTTTTAACCGACTTTTGTTTTTCTTCGGACTGGTCACTTGATATAATTTCTGTTTTTATTTCTTCTCTCTCTCTCTCTCTCTTTCTCTTTCTCTCTCTCTTATGCAAGCCCTACTGGGACAGATGTGATATATTTTTTCACTGGAGTGACCCAGGCCTTGTAAAGTCTTTGAACATAGAAGAAGTTCATTCAATATTTACTGATTGAAAAGAATGATGAATACAAAGCAAATTAAGAATGCAATCTAAAGAATACAAAAATTGTAATATAGAAAGAATAAGATAACAAGCAAGGAAAAATTATTTGAATAATGTAAACAAATCAAGGTAAAACAAAAAGTTAAACAAAAGTCGAAGCCATTTAAAATAGAAAAGTCATAATATTGTAATTAAAAGATCCAGTATACTTGCAACTTACTAAAAAAATTTTTAGCAAAATGGATGCAAGGAGACATAATCAAGTAACATCAGCAATGATTTATATAAATCATAGTCATGTCCAAATGATATAAATAATGACTATTGCGCTAAAGAAACTATTATACCACAGCAATGAGAAGACCAGAGGAGATACATCAGATTCTCTGCATATTTGATGATGAGATAACAAAAAAATCAAGAAATATTTAGAAATTTGAGTAAATAGAACCAGCTGGGAATTAAAAATGTGCTTTGATGTTGGTATATGGGTACAACATTTCAATTACGAAAGAAGAATAAATTCTACAGATCCAATCTATGACAATGTGACTCTAGCTAGCAATATTACATTGTTTACTTGAAATTTGCTAACAGAATATGGCTCAAATAGTCTTGCCACACATACACAGGTGATGTGTGATGAATATGTTAATTAGCTTGATTGTGACACTATATATACATATATATATATCATCAAGATGCACACCTGAAATATATGCAAGTTTCAATTGTCAGTTATATCTCAGTAAAAAGGAAAAAGTGAAATTAGAATCATGAGGGTGAGTACTCTTGGATAAGTCAATGTAGGAAAGTGGTAAGATAGGTCTGGCTGCTTTATAGCCATAAATTTTGTGGTGTTATTTGAGTTTTACATTGTGCATGTGAATTAATTTCACAAATAATTGCAATCAAAATTGTATATTTAATTTGATATTTGATAGAAACAAGAACCAAGAATATTTATGTTTTATCGGGAAAACTGGAATGCAGAATGTATGGTCACACCCATAGTCATTTCTAAGTGATATTGTAAAATCACTAAAGTGGTCTTACTCTTCATTCTGAAAAGTTGTTCACAAAATATTTTGCACTTCAGAAAATTTGTTTTCAAAATCACTGTATGTTTAGTGCAAGTCAACTCACATTTCAAATAAGTTGATTAAACAAACACACACACTGCACATCAAAGGAAATTTTCATGTTAAACTGACAACACTTAAACTATTTTTGAAGAGTTTAATCTTCAAATAAATGTCTTCCTACAAAAGGAAAATATTTATTTTGGAATGAAAACACTAAGGATTTGAAAGTAAAAGTTTGCAAAACAAATATCTCAGTCCCAAATATTTTGATAGAAGAAAAATCTTCATTCTCTGCTTCTGCTAACAATGAATCTTATCACATGGATCAGTTGATATCAAGCTTGTAATCTTTTAGGAAGGAAGGAAATTAGCTACCTTCATTACGAGTTCACGAACTAATATACATATTAGAGCAAAACAAAATTGAAGTAAGATTTTTGGTAGAATATTCATATCTGCATTCTTGAGAACATTATGGGGCTTTGCAGTTTACACCAAACTACCCAATTTCCAGACCGTGTTATTGTTCCAGTAAGCATTGGAATCAAATCTGCTGTTCTTGCAAAGTCTCATCTTGATAATGATTTTTACTAAATAAAAAATGTCTGAAACATCGCCTGACTTACTTTGGTTTGCTTCATGATTTTGCATATATTTTTCAACAATTTCAAAAAAGCTAGAGAAAGCTTTTTATGTTATCCTTTACCTAACAAATATTGTATGAACACAAAGCTTCTTGGGAGGAAAGCTTTAAACTTCTGTTGAGTAGTAATAGCTGATGTTTCTCTATTGCTTACCGTGTGGTATACATGACAAGAAGCATTTTATATCAATGTTCTCATTAAATCTTTACAAGAAGTTTGTGAGTTATGCACCACTCATACTATGCTTCAGCTGTGTGACAAGGAAAGACTCCACTTCCAGGAGCGCTGGGACTTAAAAGGCCACCTGCACAGAGAAATTGGGTAATTAGTAGATGGTACCATCTTAGATTTCAATTAGAGTCATAAAGGGTTAATGAATTTTCTGGCAAGAGAAACTCGGGTTTTTCTAAATTCTCTGGCTCTCAACACATAATGCACAATGCAAAATTGTGAATTTCCCACTACTACAAATGTTACATTTCCCAATAATTATAGACAGGATGTATTTCACTAGCATCAATAGATAAAAAATAATTGTAATGTGATTCACAATAATTGGTCTAACTTTGTCAATATCATAACATCAAATAGAAGGCTTCTAGTTTCTTGAGTGAAGAAATGTTACTAGATAGCTCCTTCTAAAAGCAGCTAGCCAGTTAAACATTACTGGGTTCTGGGTTGCTCTCCTCTCCCTCTGGAGTTAAGATTCCAGTTCTTCTTGTCTCTAAGAATCCAGCAAAATGGGCAAGAAAGCAGTGGCAAAGATTATTTGAAAAAGTAAAAGCATTTCCCTAATATCTCTCTCAGAGAGTTTGTTGTTTGTGTAGAAGGATGCTATTGATTTTTGAGTGTTGACTCTGCATCCAACTATGCTACTGAATTTGTTCATTAAGTCAAGTTTTTCTATCAAGTTTCTGGGACCTTCTATGTAAAGAATCATGTAATCTGCAAATAATGATAATTTAACTTCTTCCTTTCCTATCATTATACCTTTTGTTTATTTTTCTTTCTTTTTTAATGGCCTTTTGTTTATTTGTCTTGTCTAATTGCTCTGGCTAATGTTTCCAGAGCTACATTAAATAGGAGTGGTGATAGTGGACATCCTTGTTCCTGATTTTAGAGTAAAACTTTTCAGTTTTTGACCATTTAATATGATGGCTTTTATCAGATTGAGATAAAGACCATCTACTCCAATTTTCTGTAGTGTTTTTTTGTCATGAGTGGGTGTTGGAGTATGTTAAATGCTTTTTCTGCATCTATTGAGGTGATTATGTTATTTTTGTCTTTAGCCTTGTTGATGTGATATATTACATTTCTTGATTTGTGTACGTTGAGCCATCCATGAATCCCTAGGATGAATCCTACTTGGTCATGGTGAATAATGATTTTCTGCATTCTCTTTGCCAGTATCTTATTGAGGGATTTTGTGTCTGTGTTCTTAAGGGAGATTGGCCTGTAGTTCTCTTTTATGGTTGGGTCTACAGAAAAAAAAAGGAATATTTAGGAATCAGTCTATCAAAGGAAGTAAAAGATCTATGCATTGAAAATTATAGTACTCTAAAAATGGAGACTGAAGAGACTATCATATAATGCAACGATATTCCTTGCTTATGGGTAGAAAGAATTAACATAGTAAAAATGGCCATACTTCCAAAATTGCTATAGAGATTTAATGCAATCCCAATCGAAATACTGTTAGCATACATCACAGAACTAGAGAAAACATTCATACAATTTACTTAGAACTAGAAGAGACTTACAATAGCAAAAACAATCCTAGGCAACAAAGGTAAGGCACAGGGCATCACAATCTTTGACTTGAAATTATACCACAAAGCCACTGTGATAAAAGCAGCTAGAAAAAACAAAAAAACAAAAACAGACTTCTGGGAAGATGGTGGAACATTAAGCAGCAGAGTAAACAGCCTCACTGAGAGTCACCATCCAGACGCTGGAATATAGCATTGTGGGGAAGACAAGAAGGAAGTGGGTCCCCTAGACACTGGAAAAATCTAAATAGAATTGAAGCTCACAGAGAGAGTAAATAGAAAAACTTAAATGAAGAAGAAGGTGATAGGTGGCAGTACCTTTGCCCAGAGCTGGACTTACTATGTGAGAGGAGCTGTTGGAACCTGGTGATGCATGGTCACAGTGATGGTGGTAGCTGGTGACTACAGAGGTCTCTGCAAAGGGATGTGGTGGTGGAAAGGAGCGGCAGACACAGAGGACTGCACTGGCTGATGGTGAGTGCAGAGAACTCAGTGCTCCCGTGGGAGAGAGTGATTGGCCAGGAGCCATTTTGGAGTCAGGCTGGATAAGCCCGGAACCAGAATTGCTGCCCGCTTCCGCCAGCACCTCCTAGCTGGATACAGACCCATGGAAATTGCTTGGACTGAATTCCAATTTGGGTTGGAAGTTGTTTTCTTTCAAGACTTGCACTCCAGCCTCTTCTTGACTTGATGGTTTATGTTGAGAAGTCTGTTTGTTTTCATTGTTCTGTTTAGTTTGGTTTTATTCTGTTTCATTTTGTTTAATTTTATTATATTTGATGGCATGAACAGCTATTTCAAAGATAACAAAATACATTATGGTAGCCATTATTAATTTCCCATTATCTTGTTTTGAAACCCTGTATTGTTTTGTTTTGTTTTGATTGATTTTATTCTATTTTGTTTTGTTTGATATATGTCTGATGGTATAGGCAACCACTTTGAAGATAACAAGAGTCATTATGGTAGCCATCGTTGTTTTACTATTATCTTATTTTGAAGCCCTGTATTACTTTCATTGTTTAGTTTTTATTGTTTTTATTCTGTTCTATTTTGTTTGATTTTATTATGCCTGATGGTATGGGCAGTTATTTTGAAGATAACAAGAGGCATTATGGTAGCCATTATTGATTTCCTTTTATCTTGTTTTGAAGTCATGTACCATATTCATTGTTTAGTTTTGATTGACTCTATTCTGTTTTATTTCATTTGGTTTTATTCTCTTCCAAAACAAACAAACAAACAAAAAAACAAAAAACAGACCTGAAAGAAACTGAAAAAGTAAAAAAAAGTCTAAAATATACAATAGATATTGTGAAATGAGAAGAAATTATTCAAAAGGAAAAAAGGAAATAGGATAGGGAAAGGGGAAAAGAAGGAAGGGAAAAGAAAAAAATGAAAGTTAGTTGTACTACTCGTGTCTTTTAGTTCATTGAAAAGGAAAGTTTATGCTAATATCAATTGGAGAATTCTTTTATGCCCATAATATGTACTCTGAGTAACTATTTTAAAGGTAACAACAAACATTGTATTAACTATTATTATTCTGCTATTATTTTGTTATGAAATATTGTTCTACTTGGTTTCCATTAAATAAATAAATAAATAAATATAAATAAAACAGGATTTATGGAACAGATTAGAAGATTCAGACACAACTTCAAACACACTCAGTCAGCTTACCTTTGACAAAGTGGCCAAACATGTTCCCTGGAAGAAAGACAGTCTCTTTAATAAATGGCACTGGAACAACTGGCTTTCTGTGTGTCCAAAACTAAAACTAGACCCATGTGTCTCACCATACACTAAACTAAAATCAAAATGAATCAAATATTTAAATATTAAAACAGAAACTCTAAATCTGCTGGAAGAGAGAATAGATAGAACACTTGAAAACATAGATGAAGGCAAACATTTCATGAGCATAGCCCTGATCAATGGGAAATACTCCAAATATTCAACAACTGGGACCGAATCCTATTAAAAAGCTTTTGCACAGCAAAAGAAATTACCATAGAGTGAAAAGACAACCCACAGAGTGAGAAAAAAAATTAGCTAGTTGTCTCTCAAAAGACTAATATCCAGAACATGTGAAGAATTGAAAAAAAATTAGAGCCCCCAAATTTAAAAACCCAAAAATGGGTGTCTAAGATGAATACACACTTCTCAGAGGAAAAAATACAAATGGCAAATAAATATATGAAAAATGTTCAACATCACTGATTATTTGAGAAATGCAAATTAAAACAACACTGAGCTTTTATGTCACTCCAGAAAGAATGGCAATTATCAAGAAATCAACTAATAACAAATGCTGGCAGGGCTGTAGGGCAAAAGGAACCCTGTTCCACTTTTGGTGTAAGTGTAGACTGGTGAAACCTCTGTGGAAACCAGCATTGAGATTCCTCACAACTAGGATTAGAGGTCCCATTTGACCCAACAATTCCCCTGCTGGGTATCTTTCCTGAAAAATTAGAAACATCATATTACAGCAATATATGTGCACTCATGTTTCTAGCACAGTTTGTAGCACAATTTGTAATGGCAAAATTCTGGAGACAACCCAAATGTCCATAAACCAAGGAATGGATAAAAAGATGTGGTTTTTTTTAGAGCAATGGAGTACTACTCAGCCATAAAGAAGGACAAACCCAAGACATTTCTAGGTAAACAGATGCAATTTGAGACCATGCTCCTAAATGAAATAAATCAGGCACACATGTAAATATCACATTGTTTTTTGGTGTGAGAAATCAAAAGGGTAAATAAGGACCAAAATGTGTAATAGGTGTTGTGAAATAAGAACAAATTGTTCAAATGAAAAGGGAACTAAGGAGGGGGGAGGAGGAAAGGAAGGAAGGAAAAAGAAAAAGCAACAAAAAAAGGATAAAATGGAAACAAAGCTTTGTAAATAAGGAGGGAAATGGGACTTGAAGGGAGAGAAGAGGACTGCCAGGATATATCATGCACAGGTACAAATTCCCTACAATTAATGTGATCATTACATATAAATTGTACCAATAAATTTAATAAAAATAAATATAAAAGGAAAAAATAAAAATAAGAAATGAGAGAGAAACTAACTCTGCAGAGTCAGCTGGAGCCAAGTAGAAGAGAAAAAGGGAAGATAAAAGTAGGGCAGGCTATATGAGGAAAGCCAGGATAGGAAAGTGTTTTCGGAGTCTGTGTCCTTTTTCACTGTCCAAATCTGGAGGAAACCCCTGAAAACTTCTACATCCGGGTCCTGAGAGGTAGTGCTGGAATCTTATGCCTCAGGCTGACATCAGGCCTAGACATCCGATGGAAAAGCTGGTCAAATTCTGGTGAGAATTCCTCCTGCAGGGCTTGGGACCTCCTCCGCACGTGTGTGCATGTGAATCTTGTGATTCATGGGTGAGGCCTACTTCCTCAGTCAGCTTTCCTTGCCCTAATCTTCTGTCGGAAAGACAGATTAAATGGCAGTTTACAGTATTCCTTCAAGATCAGATGAATTTTACTGGTTCTCAGATTTTGGAAGAAAAGAGAAAGGGAGACTAAGGCCAAGTTCATTATTTTTTCATAATGTGTTCTTAAAAAAGTGTGCTGAAAATGAAATATTTAGCATAAATTCAATTGGTAGACTTAAGACGTGATCTTTCCAAAAGTTGACTTCTACATTAACTATGTGAATTTGTTCTTGAGTTTTTCCCCAGGGGTTTAGTAGCAGATCTACTTGCTTTAAAAAAAAAATTATATTAGGCTGAAAACTGAAGGGCTGCTTATTCTTCAGCTAAAATGAAACTCACTCATTCCTTCACCATTTCTATCCTTCTTAGAGAAACACGAGCTAACAATGCTGTATAAGCAAAACTGGCTGCTGTACCTGCCTGAAGACATGAGATGGCCATAATTTTGCTTGTAGACATCACTGCCAATCATGTTACACCAATGATCACCATGGCCACCCAATGACAAAAGGTAGTATGACCAGAGATTAGGAGAAAAGCAAGATCTCTCCAAACCAGTCCTTGCAGCAGAATGAAAATCACACAGTGGTGCCTCATTAAGTCAGTGGAAATTTCAACTTTCTTATTCAGTTATATGGTAATTGGTGGTAGAGATCAGGAAGCTGAAGACAGGAGAATGTCACTTACTATTTCCAGCAAGTCATTAAACTTAGCTCAGTGTGGCTGGATGGTTTGTGAACTGCTACTAGCATGGGTCTCACTGGGCCCCTGGGAGTGAGCAGTTCCAGGGCCCAAATGTTTCTGATCCAAGTGTGTACCAGCAGGAGCATCTACAGTCTGTGGCTGACAGCTTATTAAATCCAATTTTGATTTTTTGTACCAAACATAGAAAAGTGAAACAAACCAAACTGTTTATCTTCATGTTTTAGCTTTTGCCTTTTATATTACGTTTGTCGCCTCCAAGCAATGCCATTTACTCACTTAATAATCTTATTGGCAACTCTTGGAAGCACTGGAGAAATAGCATATTTTTTATGAAGAAAAGTAATTTTTCAAAGTCACTTTAAACTTAAACACATGTATTGCAAAATAAATGTTTAACAAATTGGTACATTTATTTCATTAAAACATAACTTATTGCAAGAGAAACAAATAAACCTACAAGTCAGATATAAAAGAGAATTTAAAAGCCACTATAACCTCTAAAATATGGACAAAACTGCTCTCTTTCTCTGAGCTAATGGACAAAAATGGCTTGTATGCCTTACAGGAGCAAAGAGTCAAACTTTGTGATGCCCTGATAAATAAAAATTTATTAAATCTGACACATAATGAATGTGATTAAGTGTGATGCATCTTGCAGTTATTTTCTTTTGAGTTTATTATTTTAAATTCATTGTCTACTTCTGAAACTTGAAGATACATATATAGATATTATGATGTAAGTAGGCAGATTATTCTGGGATAAAGACTGTGTACCTGTGAAATCCATTCCCTTTAGGAAAAAAAAATGTATGAATATTTGACTCAGAATAGGTTTTTTTTTGGTCTTGTTTTGTTTTTGAATGTTAATTTCCTCATGATATACATCTTACAGCACCAATTTGGATTGCTTTATGACATCTCTACTGCTAGTTGCATTGATAGCAAAGATTCATTATGTTAACAATATTAGTGAAGTTCTAAATGGGTTTACAAGAAATTCAGCAATTCAGGAAACTTCTTACCATTTTGATAAGGGACAAACATTTGGGAAGGAAATAAGCACCTTGTACTTCTTTGAAAGAGCCAAGCTAGCCAGAAAAATAACAAGTTTTTGAAAAAAAATTACATAAGGGAAAAAAAATTCCCCATTCAACTACCTCCCCATTTAGAAAAGCCCATATCATGTTCAGTCCCTTGCCATTCTCCTGAGCATCTTGTCTTCTACTGCTTTTATTACCCCATGGATGTTATTGCCTGCGGGTCTCCCTTGTGCACAGTCGCTTTGTAATAATAGTTGGATCTGAAAGAGTCCTGGATTTATCACTCAGATTTCAGCAGAAAG